>PVLC010039483.1:0-14267 GCA_004027655.1 Graphiurus murinus
TCACTTATCATAAAGGAAATTAAATTTAAACCACAATGAGATATCACCGCTAGTACAAATGACAATAATCAAAAATAAAAAGATGCCAGGCCTGGTGGTACACACCTGTAATCCCAGTACCTGAGAAGCTGAGACAGGAGGATTGCAGGTTTGAGGACAGCCTCAGCAAGTAGTGAGACTCTCATCAATCTAGTGAGACCCTGTTTCAAAATTAAAATAAAACAGTGCTAGAGGTATCGCTTGGAGGTAGAATGTCCCAGGGCCCAATCCCCAGTGCCACACACACACGCATACACACAAAAGGTAAAAAGATAACAAGTGTCAGTGAGGATTTGGGGGGGAGGGGCATTACCTAACATTGGAGGGAATGTAAATTAGTAGAGCCATTACAGAAAAGAATATGGAAGTTCCTCAAAAAAGTAAAAGTAGCACTACCATATGATCCAGCAGTCAACCCAGCGCTGGGTATGTATCCACAGGACATCTGCACTCCCATGCAGTGCTATTCAAAAGAGCCAAGCAATGGCATCTATCAACTGATGAGTGGAAAAAGGAAATGTGATACATATACAACACTGAATACTATTCAGCCATAAAAAAGAATGAAATCCTGTCATTTGTAACAACATGGATGGAAATGGAAAGCATTTATGTTAGGTACAATAAAACCAAGCACTCAAGGAAGTACTATATGACTTCACTTATATGTGTAATCAAGTTGATCTCCCAGAAGCTCAGAGTAGAACAGTGGTCACCAGAGGTAGGGAAGAGTGGGTGCAGGGAGGGATGGGGAAAGGTTAATCAATAGGTACCAAGTTATAGTTGGTTAGGAGTAAGAACTTTTAGTGTACTATTATTCCACAGTACAGTGAGTATAAATAACAATAATGTACTATAGAATTCAAAAAACTAGAAGAAAGAACTTTGAATGTTTTCACCTTAAAGAAATAATAAAAGTTTGGGCCAGGTGTGGTGGCACATGCCTGTAATCCCAGTACTTGTGAGGCTGAAACTGGAGGATCACAGGTTTAAGGACAGCCTTAGCAACTTAGCAAGACCCTGTTTCAAAGCAAAAAAATAAAAAGGGCTGGATGTGTAGCTCAGAGTAAAATGCCTCTGGGTTCAATCCCCAGTACTCAGCCCTCAAAAAAAGAAAAAAAAAAAAAAAAAGAAGGAAATGATAAATGTTTGAGGAGCTATGTTTCCAACTTAAACATGTACACAATGTATACAATGAAACATCTCAGGATACCCCACAAATAATGTATAATTTTAAGATATCAGCTTTAAAAATTTAAATAAAAGAAAAAGAATGAAGACACACAAATCCAGCTGAGCTGGCAGAGACCAAAAGAACTGTCCAGCCAACACAAAGAATTGTGAGGAAGAGAGTCATTCCTTGAAGGGGGAGAGGATTGGTTCAAGAACCAGTCAAGGCCAGGAGGCTAGGAGATCAGATATGGTGGTGCATGCTTGTGATTCGAGCTCCTCAGCAGGAGAATCACAATTGCAAGACCAGCCTCAGTAACTTGGTAAGACCCATCTCAAAATAAGAAGGGAAAGAAGCCGGGTGTGGTGGCACATGCCTATAATCCCAGTACTTGGGAGGCTGAGATAGAAGGATCACAGCAGGTTGGAAGTAAGCCTCAGCAACTTAGTAAGACCCTACTTCCAAATAAAAAATAAAACAGGGCTGGAGTGGAGGGGCGTAGCTCAGAGGTAGAAGACTCTTGGGTTCCAACCCTAGTAACACACACACACACACACACACACACACACACACACACACACACACAATAAAAGTAAAAATAAAAAGCAATGGGAATGTAGCCAGGCATTCAGGAGGCTGAGACCGGAGGATCCGGGTTCGCGGCCAGCCTCAGCTACCTAGTGAGGCACTCCGCAACTTAGTGAGACTCGGTTTCAAAATAAAGAATAAAAAATAGGCCTGGGGGTGTAGCTCGGAGGTAGAATGCCCCTGAGTTCAATCCCCAGTACCGCAAAAAAAAAAAAAAAAAAAAAAAAGCAACGGGAATGTAAATCAGTGGTAAAGGGGGAAAAAAACTCTCAAGAATATCAAAATCCAAGAATAAGGATGTTTAAATCCTTTATATAAAATAGCATATTATTAGCTGAGCCTGGTGATGTACACCTGTAATCCCCATACTTGGGAGGCTCCCAGGTTTTGATACCAGACTCAGCAATTTAGTGAGACTCTCAGCAACCTAGCGAGACCTTGTTTCAAAAACAAAAAAGTTTTTTAAAAAGGTCTGAAGGTTTAGCTCAGAGGCAGAATACCCCTAGGTTACCCAGGTGTGATAATGCGCACCTGTAATCCCAGTACTTAGGAAGCTGAGACAGGAGAGTCGAGGGTCCGAGGCCAACCTCAGCAACTTATTGAGGCTCTTTGCAACTTAGTGAGACCCTGTTTCAAAATAAAACATAACACAGGGCTAGGGGTATAGCTCAGAAATAGAACACCCCTAGGTTCAATTCCCAGTACCACACAAAAAAATAATAAAAGCCCCTAGGTTCATTCACCAGCACTCCCCTCCAAAAAACAAATAGCATAGTATTTGCAAATACCCTACACAAATCCTCCCATACACTTTTTAATTTTTGGAGGGGATACTGGGGATTGAGCCCAGGGACATTCTACCTTCAAGCTAAACCTCCAGTTCTTTTTTTTTTTTTTTAATTCTTTATTTTGAAACAGGGTCTCACTAATTTTCAGAGAACTTCACTAAGTAGCTGAGGCTGGCCATGAACTCAGATCCTCTGGTCTCAGCCTCCCAAATACTGGGATTACAAGTGGGCGCCACCACGCCTGGCTCCTCCCATATACTTTAAATCACCTCTAAATTACTTACAATACCATATACAATGTAAATACCTATTATAGTGTATTGTTTAGGGACTAATGACAAGATAAAAAGTCTATACAGGTTCAGTACAAATACAACCATAATTGTATTTTGAGTCGCCTACCTACATTTTGAGTCTGTGGCTTGACTGAATCCATGGATGCAGAACCTGCAGATAGAGTGCTGATATAATCACTCTTTTATTTTGAAGATGTTTGTTTGTTTAATGTAACAAAATTAACTGATATAAATAGGTTGCAAACTCTGGAAGTACATGTTTATGTTTCTATTATCAAATGGACTTTTATCATACAGTTTGAGAAAGGCTTCTGGCTACTAATAATATCCTTTTTTTTTTTTTTTTTCCGGGGTTGGGTGCAGGGCACTGGGGATTGAACTATTCTACCTCCAAACTACACCCCGGCCCTTTTTAGTTTTTATTTTTAAACAGGGTCTCACTAAGTTGCTGAGGGTCTCACTAAGTTGTGAAGCTGGCGTCAAACCTGTGATCCTCCTATCTTAGTCTCCCAAGTACTGGGATTACTGGTGAGCATGGCTTGGCCCCACTGGAATCTTGCAAGGCAGGTGATTCCAAAAGAAGGAACGCGTGGCATTTCCCACTTTGCATTATTATATTCTGGAAATTTGGGGTGCTTTGGGTTTTGCTTTCATATTAATTATAAAGAAAAATTTCTTAGAGACACAGGATGGCTAAACGGATTGTGAAAAGAACAATGGCTCAGAGATATTGTATCAGAGATATTCATTAACCCTCTACAAACATCAGGAATTGAACTTTGCAAGCTTAGCTACAAATCAAAGGAACTTAGGTCTATTTTTTATCTGTGAGTAAAGAAAGCTTTAAGACAGTTTCTCTCTCTCTCTGAAACACCTCCGCCTTTTCTTCACCACATATCTAGCTGCCTGACAGGAGCTGAGCAAATAGTGAAGATTTAATCTAATGAATAGATTATCTATCGTTAACCTTTAACACTGTTTTCGTACTAAAAGAATTTTTATATACGTATTGTATTCTGTAACCTTTGCTGTTTTCTTAATCCCATCAAATACTATGGGAAATAGCTTTTCTAGTTAAAAATGTACCCACTCAACTTTAGGAAAAAAAACAAGTCTGTAAAAATTCCTGTTCTGTATACCTTGTTGTAAGAGAGAGTATAAGAAACAGTGATGACATGAATTAAACAATACGTTCCAGAATATGGGTGTGAGCATATTCTCACAACCATGTCTCAATCCCCACCTAACGAGGGACCCCCAACGCTGTTGCCTCAAGGGCTGGCTCCCGACAGGTGTCTTCACTTTATGAAGCTACATCACGCTATACATAGGTGATGTGTACACTTTTCTGTTACTTATTATAGTGTATGTGTGTGTGTGTGTTGTGTGTGTGTATGTGTGTGTGTGTGTGTGTGTGTTTACTGGGGATTGAACCAAGAAGCATGCTCTCTCCAAGCTACACTCCCGGCCCTTTGTTTTGAAATAGGGTCTCGCTAGGTTACTGAAAGTCTTACTATGTTGTTGAGGCTGGTCTCAAACTTGCAATTCTCATGTCTCAGCCTCCCAAGTACTGGGATTAAAGGTGTGTGGTACCACCATTCCTGGCACATATTATAATTAAATAAAGGTTTACTAAAAAAAAATCAGTTCCTTGCCGGGCATGGTGGTGCACGCTTCTAATCCCAGCATTTGGGAGGCTGAGACCGGAGGATCCGGGTTTGTGGCCAGCCTCAGCTACCTAGTGAGGCCCTCCGCAACTTAAGTGAGACCCTGTCTCAAAATAAAGAATAAAAAATAGGGCTGGGGGTGTAGCTCGGAGGTAGAATGCCCCTGAGTTCAATCCCCAGTACCGCAAAAAAAAAAAAAAAAAAAAAAAAAAAATCAGTTCCTGAAGGGACACCACAAATTAGGTTAAGAAATACAGTTTTTACTGGGAGGATTCAAGGGATTAGAAATAAAACTAAGAGAAAGAAGTATGCTTACTTTTCTTCTACTACTCTCTTTTGAATTTCATTCAATTTTATAAAGACAAGCCCAAGGCTATCCCTCATCCAAAGACAACTTCTGTTGTCTTCTAAGCTCTTTAAAAAAAAAAAAAAAAAAGAATACAAGGTGGGGGGCAAGGCATGGTGGCACACATCTATAATTCGAGTTCTTGGGAGACAGAGATAGGAGGATCATAGGTTTGAGGTCAGCCTTAGCAACTGAGGCAGGCTCTCAGCAACTTACCAAGACCCTGTTTCCAAATAAAAATAAAAGAGAGCTGGTGGTAACTCAGAGATAGAACACCCCTGGATTAAATCCCCAGTACCACCAAAAGGATACAATGTGGAGAAATTATCAAATGGACAGTTTGGGGTAGCTTTTCACTGGATATTCTTCCCCCATATCAAAGGAATACAATCTGGGGATCTTATAATAAAAGAACACATATTCTGCACATTCAGTTTCCTGTCTTAAGTTCTATTTCTAAAGAAGCAAAAGTAGTCCCTGCAGTTGACAGGTCACCAGGGTAGCAGATCACACAGATATGGGGCCAGTCATAGCTGGCAACAAAGAGGATACATTTGCCCAGAGTTTTCTCTGTGCAATATATACATTGCAAGAAGCATGAAAGGATGGTGGCACAGGGTAAATGGCTCTTCAAGGATCTGAAATTTATACGCTAGACCTAACACACTGGCACCATTAACAAGTCTAACATCTTATTTTTTTAAACAGCAAAGACTAAAAAATAGGCCTGGAAGTGGAGCTCGGAGGTAAAATGCCCGAGTTCAATCCCCAGTACCGCAAAAAAAAAGTTGTTTGAAAAGCATGTGATATAAATACATCAATGTAAGTGATTATCACATTTAAAAGATTACTGAAATAAACATGCACAATATAACAACAAGGAAGTTTTCCAACAAAGAAAACAACTGGGATTGGGAGCCAAAAGGCCTACTATAAGACTTGGTATTTAGCAGACACCCAATAAATGACAAGTGAATGATCCAGTGCTGATCAACTTTGAACAAATTATTTCTTCTCTCACTGTTTCTTCTTAGCAAGAAGAAACAACTTGCTCAATCCCTCAGTGCTAGATCATTTGTTTGCAGTTTATTGTATGTTTCTTTGTTGATAAAATTGTATTGTAATGAACATTGAGCTATTACATATAAAATGCTTACAAGAGTCCTTGGCACAATCAGTACTCAATAAATGACAGACATTATCATTAGATGCCAGTCCTGGTTCTGTCACTAAACTCAGGTATAATCTCAGACAAGTAAATAGGCATTCTGGAATTCTATGAATTGACTCAGATAGAAAAGGATATCTATAGCTCCCTTTCCACTCTAACCATCTAAGGAGGAAACTACACTTTTAGTATCTATCACAAAAGGAAAATACTAAGAATAAGGAAAAGAGCCTTGGATAAAGATTAAGAAAATTCTGTTCTACTGCTGACTCTGCTCACAACCATAAAAAATTGACTTAGTCCCCTCAATATCAGTTAGCTTATCTGTAAGCAGGAAAAGGATGGAATAAATGTTTGCTAAGACCACTCTGAGATTTCTTTACCTTTTTTCCTCCTTCTAAACTAGAATGCTGTCGATTATTACTGCTCTTGGAATATGGAAAACTACAGCATAATAAATGTGAGAATTGGCCAATCTCCTAAACGTAATCTTGGGGTGGGTACAATGACAATCACTTCTAGATGAGTCCACATTCACTTTCAAGAACCAGTGAACTCAATCCCGTTTCTGTGTTCCGCGATAATGTATGTTCTACACTGTAGAGAAGGGTTAGATGTGGAAATTAGTTCAACAAATTCACCAATTTTCTCACATAATTATACAGTAAGTGGTGATTCCTTTGTACCATGACATATTTAATAGCCAACATTTCTTCATTACCTACTCTGTGGCGGATCCACTGCTAAGCACTTGTAAGGTATTATAAATATATTGACTAATCAATATAATGACTAATAAGCTAATCAATGTAATGACTAATAAGTCATTTTCAGCTTAGAAAACTATTTTCAGGACTGGAAAATACATGGTTATATTCATTTTATTAGGTCCAAGATAAATTCTTGCCAAAAAAAGGACAACCTGAAATTTAAATTTTAATGTTCACATCAAGAAAGCACTTTTAATATGCCCAAATGATTTCATTATATTCTTACCTTTTTATTTAAAACCTATAGCAAAATTAGTAACCAAGAACAGAAACTGGTCTAAAACATAAAATTAAAAGTTATCTTAAAAAAATAATAAAACTAAAGCTTCTTACCTGAGCATGAAAATTGGACATAGTTGTAGTCTCTATATCTTTCTTTCCCAGTATCTCCATTTTCACTGGTGAATTGGGAAAATTAAATGAAAAGTAGTCTAAAAAGTCAGGTAAATAAGTAGCTGCCCCATGAACAATACCCATTACATAGAAAGCTGCAGAGTTTTCATTTTCACTGAACACTAGGCCCACAAACTCTTCTGCAAACCTCTCCATCTCCACAGGAGACAGGTGGGAGAGCTCGGTACTGTAGGCATGGATGACAGATGCACCCCCATTAGGCTGGTGCTCAACATGAATGAGCTGCTTGAATTCCAAAGTGTCCAGCCTTCGGAGGTTATTCTGAACTCGTGGTTCCTTTAACGAGACGAATGGAAACTCACTGTTCTCTGGAATTTTGGAATCACAGTTCTTGGTGTCCAAATTCTTTCCAATGTAATCCTTTATGTTATCACTGAGGATGCCTTTGGCTTCTTGTTCTTCAACATCAGATAGCAATCCTGAGCAGATGGTTTGAATAGATTTGCTGTACATTTTCGGACGCTTCCGTTTTTCATTTTCTTTGTGTTTCTTTTTCTTTTTCTTCTTAACCTTTTTAATTTGTAAGTCTTCCGCATTTGTTTTTGGTTTCTCCTTCCCACCTGTTGGGGGAAAAAAATTTTTTTTAATTTTTTATTTGAATTACTTTTAAAAAATGCTTTAGGAACTACTTGGAATAAATAAGTTTACTTCTAAAGTTTTACTCAGAATTAGTTTTCTATTGGGGACTTATTTTAAGCAGTATTGATAACCAAAACCTAGTCCATCTCTCTCAACTCACAAACCCACCCACCCCCTACACCCTGACACAGGGGAAGGCATTGGACCAAATTATACCTAATGGTGTGGGGTCACTATTTTGACACATAGCTTATGCCTAACTAGTGTTTACCGAAGTAATGAGATGAATGATTTAGAAAGTATAATATTCAGAGCCCGGCATGGTGGCACATGCTTGTAATCCCAGTACTTGGGAGGCTGAAACAGGAGGATCACAGGTGTTCACAGCCAGTCTCAGCTACATAATGCGGTCCTCCACGACTTAGCAAAACCCTGTTTCAAAATAAAGAGTAAAAAATAAAGCTGGGAGTATAGCTTGGAGGTAGAATGCCCCTGGGTTCAACTGTAAAAAAAGAAAGTACAATCTTTAAATTCTAAAAGGAGAATACTAAAATGGAAAGTCAAACAAAGGTAAGTATGAACAAAACCATCCAGATATTTCCCACTGATATATATTATTAATTTTACTTTATTTCAGGTCTTAAAAATTGTACCTACATGCCAATGAAATCTATAAATCACAATATATATATAAATCACAATATACCTGTATAACAGTAACAAAAACAGCCATTTCCACAGCTTTTTATTTACTTAGTAAATTACTCTTGCATCTTAAAGGGGCTATTTTAATTCTTCCAAAGTTTACTAAGTTTCAAGTGAAGATCCAAAAAGGTGCCATAAAGGAGATTCCAAAATTGGAAAATCTCTCATATTCTAAACTCAAATGACACTCATGTGATGGTAAAAAGATAAGTAAAAAGGTAAAAGAGAAAGACATGGTACATTGTAAGCGTACACTAAGGAATCTGTGTAAACAAAGGCCAGGTGGACTCTGGGTTCGGAAATTAAGAAATTCAAGGAATAATTCCACATAGACTATTCAGCTATAGAATCCACATGCACATACAAACACTTAACATTATCACAGTATATCATGTCCACGCAGTAATAAAAAACAGAGGAAATAAAACAGCCTGACAAAAAAATTGTTTCCTGCCGGGCGTGGTGGCGCACGCTTGTAATCCGTACTTGGGAGGCTGAGATTGGAGGATCCAGGTTCGTGGCCAGCCTCAGCTAAGTTAGTGAGGCACTCTGTAACTTAGTAAGGCCTTGTCTCAAAATAAAGAATTAAAAATAGGACTAGGGGTATAGCTCGGAGGTAAAATGCCCCTGAGTTCAATCGGAAGGAAGGAAGGAAGGAAGGAAGGAAGGGAGGGAGGGAGGGAGGGAGGGAGGGAGGAAGGAAGGAAGGAAGGAAGGACGGAAAGGTAGGTTGGTTAAAAAATAGGACTGGGGGTGTAGCTCAGAGGTAGAATGCCCCTGGGTTCAATTCCCAGTACTGCCCCCCCCCCCCAAAATTGTTTCCTTATACCTTATATGAAAAAAACAAAACAACAACAACAACAAAAACACTGTCATGTGTAGTAATTTATACCTTTTAATCCCAGTACTTGGGAAGCTGAGATAGGAGGATCCCGCGTTCAAGGCCAGCCTCAGCAATTTAGCAAGACCCTCAGAAACTTAACGAGACCATGTTTCAAAATAAAAAATAAAACAGAGCTGGGAGTATAACTTGGAGAAAGAATGCCCAAGCATCAATTCCCAGTAATACACACACACACACACACACACACACACACACACACAGGTTTAAAGGAAGCTGGGAACAGTGGGACACGTCTGTAATTTCCAAGAACTCAGCAGCCTAAGGTAGCTACACCCCAGCCCTATTTTACTTTCACTTTGAAACAGGATCTCACTAAGTTACTGAGGGTCTCCTTAAGTTGCTATGGCTAGCCTCAAACTTGTGATTTGTCTGTTTGTCTCTCAAGTCCTGGGATTATAGGCATGCTTACCACACCTGGCTTCCTTTAAACCTTAAAATTTTAATTTCTAGCCAGGTGCATGCATGTAACCCCAGTAATTAGGAGGCTAAAACAGGAGGATTACAGGTGTTGAAGCCAGCCTCAGCAATTTAGCAAGACCCTGTTTTAAAATAAAAAATAAGCCAGGCATGATGGCGCATGTTTGTAATCCCAGTACTTGGGAAGCTGAAACGGGAGGATAGCAGGTTCACAGCCAGCCTCAACTACTTAGTGAGGCCCTCAGCAAATAGGGCTGGGGGTGCTTCTCGGGGGTAGAATGCCCCTGTATTCAATACCTAGTATCACACACAAAAAAATTAATTTCTTATATCACTGCTGTCTTTTTTTCAGATCACATGACAAGGGCCAGCACTGGCAACTTAAGAAGACTCTGTCTCAAAATAAAACAATAAAAAGGGAGAGGATGTAGCTCAGTTGTAGAACGCTCCAGGGTTCTGCCACTGAGTAGAACTTTGCCCAGTACTGCCAAAGAAAAAAGAAAGTTTACAGGACACAGACTATATGCATATATTCTACTATATGCATATCTACATACTTTTTAAAGTTAAAACAGAAAGTATCTAGTCACTAGAGCACATTACTTTGAAATAAAACAGGCACAACACTCAGTCTACTTCCTAGTTGTGCAGATACACCAAAAGAAAAATGCTAGAATAGCCAGAAACCGAAAAACACAAACTTACTGGTAAGAAATCAAGTAAGAGATTCTCATATTGTGCACTGAAAAGTTAAACTCCCATGGCAAACTACCACAAACATCAAAAATCCACTAATATTAATTTCTACCACTAACTTTAGCATACTCTCTGTATTAATAAAGTGAAAAATAAAAATTATCCAAGAAAAATACTTTATTTCATGTATGATATAGGAAATAATATATACAAATCCATTATCATACACAGAAAAATAAAGTAGTAGTTTTGACATTTGGGGAATAACTTTGAATTTTCACACTGCAACGCTGTCAAGATTTACCTACCTGTGACCATTAGTATACTAACTAGTAAATAGCCTTGATCTTAACCCCCATTCCACCTTCCCATGAGCAGGATTCTTGGTATGTTATAATGATAAATTTATTTTCAAAATACTATAATCATGACATATTTTTATAAATTAACCTTAATAAACCACATAAAAATGGCTGGAACATGTTTATATGTTTGGAAAAGTAGTTGGTAAACTTTAGTATAAAAGGATGAGGCCCACTAAATAAGATTCTACTTCAAATTTATTTGCTGTTTTCAACTATTTCTAAGCTGGGCATGGTGGTACATGCTTATAATCCCAGTACTTGGGAGGCTGCCACAGGAGGACTGCAGGTTCACAGACAGCCTCAAAATAAAGAATTAAAAATAGGTCTGGAGGTATAACTCAGACGTAGAATGCCCTAGGTTCAATCCCCAGTACTACGAAGGAAGGAAGGGAGGGAAGGAAGGAAGGGCTGGGGGTTTAGCTTGGCGGTAGAATGATCTGGGTTCAATCACCAGTACCACAAACAAAACAAAATGTAAACACACAGTGGCAAAAGAAAAAGAACAATCTATAAAGAGTATTAACTAAGTAACCATCAACTTCAGCTCTAACAAGGTTGAAAGAATGTTACAGAAAATAAAATTCTAAGCCGGGCGTGGTGGCGCAGGCTTGTAATCCCAGCATTCGGGAGGCTGAGACCAGAGGATCCGGGTTCGCGGCCAGCCTCAGCTACCTAGTGAGGCACTCCGCAACTTGGTGAGACTCGGTTTCAAAATAAAGAATAAAAAATAGGGCTGGGGGTATAGCTCGGAGGTAGAACACCCCTGAGTTCAATCCCCAGTACCGCAAAAAAAAAAAAAAAAAAAGAAAAGAAAAGAAAATTCTCACATGTAGAAAACAAAGCTTATGTAAAGAACCAAAAAACATCGGGGGACATGGCAAAGAATGAAATGAAAATGTAAGGTCTAATACTGCTCATCTTAAGTTATATAAATTAACCAGTTATTTTGTTGTGCATAAAGTGCTGTAGACTTTTTCTCTTTGTAGATACAAAAGATTACCAACACATAAATTCAGCATGAAATTAAAGATCAATGTGTTCTGAGTGGCAACTATCAACATGATATAATGGTGGTTGTCTTTTCTCGTAGTCTAGCATTCGAATGCTATTGATTCTTCTGACCTTGTTCTTATTTCTATTCTAATATATATTCTCTTTGTAAAAGTTCAGATTTAGCCAAGTGTGGTGGCACACTTAAAATCCAAGTACTTGAGAGGCTGAGACAGGAGGATTACAGGTTTGAGGCCAGCCTCAGTAATTTAGTGAGAACCTGTTTCAAATTAAAAATAAGATAAACCGGGTGTGGTGGTGCATGCTTGCAATCCCAGTACTTAGGAGGCTGAGACAGGAGAATTGTAGGTTCGAGGCCAGCCTCAGCTACTTAGTGAGGCCCTCTGCAACTTAATGACACCCCGTTTCAAAATAAAGAATAAAAATAGGGCTGGGGGTGTAGCTCAGAGGTAGAATGCCCCTGAGTTCAATCCCTAGTACCACAAAAAAATAAAATAAAAGGCTAGGGGTGTAACTCAAAGGTAGAATGCCCTGGGTTAAAACCCCAGTACCAAAAAAAAAAAAAAGTTCAGATATATTGATAGGATTTATATATTTATTGCCTAGCTATCTACCCCTCCAAATTTTCTGCCCACCATACGTATAAACAGTATGAATGGCTGGGCATGGTGGCTCACACTTGTAATCCTAATACCTGGGAGGCTGAGTCAGGAGGATTGCAGGTTCAAGGACAGCCTTAGCAAGAAATGAGATTTGGATCAAGCTATCGAGACCATTTTCAAATAAAAATAAAATAGGGCTAGGGGTATGGTTGGAGGTAGAATGCCCCTGGGCTCAATCCCCAGTGCCACAAGAATGAATGAATGAATGAATGAATGAATGAATGAATGAACGAACGAACGAACGAACGAACGAACCATATGAACAGAATTGTAACAATAGAGGAAAACAAGAAACAAAAAGATACTCTTTTGGGGGGGAGGGAGGTTACTGGGGATTGAACATAGAAGCATTCTACCTTTGAGCTCCATCACCAGCCATCTGTTTGTTTGTTTGTTGATTAACAGGGTCTTGCTAAATTGCTGATGCTGGCCTCAAAACTTCAATCCTCATGTCTCAGCCTCCCAAGTACTGGGATTATAGGCATGTACCACTACACCAGGCTAAGAGAATACTCAAGCATAAAGAAATATACAGTAAAATAGTGCCCCTGATCTAGTTCAGTGTAAAATGTTCCCTCTCAATCCTAGATTATGATATGGAGATTATAATCAAATATTTGTATGAAGATCACATCTTTCACCACCCTTATCATGCTAAAATTTGCTTTAGCCTTTTAGTTTAAATTATCTAAATATGGGTAAAGACTAATGATACAAACATAAAATCTGATAACTTATTTTAAAATAATTTAAGGAATATAATAGTTTAGTGAAGTTTAACTTTTAAAATGTTTAATGACTCACTAAATAAATATACTAAAAATGTGTTACCATGCAGATCACAATTCTCAGATACGACATTTGCTTTTTACTTCCTCACCATTAATATTTATTCTCAGGTAAAACTGGTACCAAAAAATATTTCATATTTTAGTCACTTAGCTAATATGTATATTGGACAGTATAATACAGTAGAACAAAAGTCACTTACTTTTCAGCAAAATCTTTACTTCTCCATTCTCTTTCTTGATCTCACTCATTACTTTATGTTTCTTTTTGTCTCTCTCTTTTTCTTTGTCTCTCTCTTTAATTTTGTCTTTGAATTTATCTGAAAGATAAAATATTAGAAAACTATTAAAATCTTAATTTTTATCCACGAACTATATACAGTTCAATTTCTAGAATCGAAATACAAAATAAAACAATGAAAAAAGAAATATGTCTTTTTTTCTTCCTCTCCAGTCTTGGGGAATATTCTAAATTTCCTTTCATATTAGCCCAAATATTAGACTAATTTCAAATCACTTAGAATAATTGGCTATTCTTAATTGAATCGAAAGCTAAAATGGAAAAGTGCTAGCTCTGAAATTGGACATATCTGTACTGGAACATAACACTGAAAAGAGTATTTGTTACCAGTTTCATGATCTGTAAATTGGTGGTTAATAATTTCTTCATAGGATTAATATGAGGATTAAATGGGGAAAGCCGGGTGTGGTGGCGCACGCTTGTAATCCCAGCATTCGGGAGGCTGAGACCGGAGGATCCGGGTTCGCGGCCAGCCTCAGCTACCTAGTGAGGCACTCCGCAACTTAGTGAGACTCGGTTTCAAAATAAAGAATAAAAAATAGGGCTGGGGGCGTAGCTCGGAGGTAGAATGCCCCTGAGTTCAATCCCCGGT
>PVLC010039484.1:0-14272 GCA_004027655.1 Graphiurus murinus
TTCTTCCCATGCCCCAGTCTGTTATCTGCTACCACTTCCTACTAAGCTCATCCTAAAGAGAGATGGGCACCACACTCTCTTGCCATGTGTCCTGAGAAAAATCCCAGCATTGAAAGATCATGCTCTGTACTTTTTTCCTAGGTTGATAAGACATCCCTCAGTACCATGGTGGCAGGCAATTCATCCAACTCATTAGTAGCAGGTTCTTTGTCAGCCAGTAAATACAGAAAGTTTCAATGATGGTTTATTAATGTAGACCCCCAAACTTCACCCTTCCCTTGGCATAGTATGAGGAAACATGCTGAGGAAACTCATGGAGCAGTACATTCTCAAGATACCATTAAAATCATCTTCTAATTCATTTGTTGAACAACAGTCACATTTCATAGGTAAGGTAACTTGGAAGCTACTGAGTAAACCTTCAGTTTGATTTTGGAATTGGTCTCTTACTAGTTCCCTGGTTGTCTGATAAGAAAATGAACCAAGAGTTAGTGAAGAAGTTAGCATGAAAGCAGCAGTCTAAAACTTTTTGTAACTTTCAGTGTATATTTATGTGTGTGTGCAATAATTATCGCTTACCCATATTCACAGAGATCATTTCAGAACAGGTTCTTTGTAATGTGCTGAACTGGTCTTCTCCTTATATTTCAACCTAATGGTTCAGGTTTAGAAAGTATCCCAACACTCAACTCTGATAATCCTATGTCGTCAAATTTCATTTAAAAGTCAAATGTCTCTCGTATCTTGAAATCACTTAAAAATATTAAATATTTACTTGAGTGATATCCCTAGTGCTTTGCATAGTTTGCTTCAAAAAGCTTGCAATATATTTTTCCTCTTCATCTTTATTTTTTTTTTTAACCACAGCAAAAACAGCCAATGTTTTTAAGGATTTCTTTGGTTTTCTAACCCTTTATAGTGATTTACATAATGACTTCTGAGAGTTTACAATTTTTGATATTTAATGTTTACAGAAGGTATATACTTAAGAATTTAAGAAAGTTTTTAAAAGTGTTATTAGGAAGGTCAGAAGACAATTTGTGTTTACTTTCAAGAACTTGGGCAACCGAAGCAAGAAGAAATAATTAATTTGAATGAATCAAGAAGAGAGGCTGTCTGTAAGCCTTACTGTCCGATTATTACCTGATCATTTCTCACAAGTTTATGCTAGAAAGAGACTAGCTAATTTCAGAAGACTCTCACACCTTTAATGAATTTGCTAGCTCAGTATCACTGATATGAAGAAATCACATGTCCAAATTGAAAGAAAATGTGTCTCTGTGTAAGAATAAGACTCATTTCCAGAGCACCTCTGCCTTTCATGGGGTGGGGAAGGTTCCAATATGAATATTTTTCATTATAAGGATGGTGAAAATTACCTCTTTTCATTAAATTAACACTCATTTTTCTTAAACACTGTAAAAAACACCTGGCTGCTCATTCCCCTCCCTCCTGCTACATGCATACAGGTCATACCAGCACAATTCTAATTCAACTCCCAGAATGCAGCTAGATTGATCTGTGATGATCTATATAGCTCAGATCCCTTGGCCAAAATCTTTCAATGGCTACCCATATCTAGTAAAAAAATAAAAATCTAAATTAAAAGAAAATCCAAAGTCTTTACATTTTAAATTTGATTTTAAATTTGCTTCCTCCCTAACTTCGTATCCCTCCTTCTCTTTCATGCCTGTTTTATCCTCCACCTCACTGGTTCAATCGTATGTCCTTAACCCCCTAAACACACCTAAGCTCAGTGCCTTTGCCCTCTCTAAGACTTTGGTCTAAAATGCTCTTTCCAGAGTTATTTTTATCAGGTAATGTCTAACCCAATTATGCTATATAATGTTACTTTTTCCCACTCTGGTGCTCCCTAGTCCCATACATACTATATAACCACTTTTTATATTTTATTGTCCATTTATCCCAACCAGAATTTGAACTCCACAGGTCTGATTTCCTTTGTCCCCTACTATTTTTTTTGCAAGAATGAATGAAAAATAGTGTGTAGTCATGCTCAAAACACATTTTTAATAAATAAAGGAATATGCATAGATAACAATACAGCAAAACTTAAATAGTGAAACAGCTGAGTTTGGGCTTAGTTTTGTCCTTTTATTAATAAAGATGCTATTGTAAAGAAATCACAGCTGGCCCAACAGGTGCCAACACAAATGTCTAAAACTCACAGATAAAAGGTTTTGGGGTAGTGTGTGGGGGCCTCAGGGGTGAGGTATCTAAAAGTTTCTTCTCTGTAGAACTGATGCCTGTGCAGCATGCCCCAGAGGTCACAGATGTAAATCATGAACCTCACCCAGTGCAACAGGTGTGACCCGTGACCCGGGAACCTCTGCCTCTATGTGGCATTTCAATAGGCCGACTAAATTACCATACATCAGAAGAGACTAAGGGTTCAAAACTGCTTTGCTGATTCTGCTATATTTCAATTATATCTGCTAATTCAGTTCCAGCTTCCTTCCTTGTTTGGCTTCCCAATTATTTTTCACTTCACATTCATTATCTTTTCTATCTTCCTGAAAAGTGCCAGTTTTCCTAGTTTTAAAACATCCCCACCATTGTTTAAACTATTTTCTGCCTGAACACTATCCTCTGAGGAAGGAGCCTTTAGCTTGCCTCAGTGTTCCTGAAACCAGCCTGGCCCAGCAACAACCTGTGAGCTCTGCTCTCAAGAAGGAGCCACTGGTATATCAGAGATATCAAATCAGAGTCAGCAGGGAGCAAACTTTCCTACTGGTAACAGCTCTGCTCTGCATGTCAGGGATAAACTCTCTAGCTGCAGGTACTCTAAACCAGGCAGGAAGAGTGGCCATGAGAACTGGAAGCAGAGTTTGGAAAGGTCTGACTGACTGATGGCAGCAAGAGGAGTTATGCTCAGCTCATCTGTGGTTTTTCTCATTGCAGATACCATTAACGTGGTCTCATGAAGTGAACAAAAACGATGAGAGGAGCATCATTAATATTTTTTGAAAACTAAAACTATGAAAATTAAGGGAACAAGAAATCAAATGGAATAGGAAACTTAGAAGTAGTTACTGTATTAGAGTAGGGAAATAGGAAGTAAACTTGTCTCAATTTTTAATTTTAATATATGCTTATATTCGGAAGATATATTAATAGTCTTTTAGATATTAGAAGAAAACTGGATATGGCATAGTAGATTTTTTTTATACTAAATCTAAGGATTGTATCTCAAGAAGACTATTCTAAGTACTTGTTCTAAGTACGCAAGAAGAAGCACAAGCCTGGCATTGCTGTGCACACTTGTAATCCCAGTACTTGGGAGACTGAGTGAGACAGGAGGATCTCAGGTTTGTAGCCTCCCTCAGCTACTTAGTGAGGCCCTCTGCAATTTAGTAGCCTCTGTTTCAAAATAAAGAATAAAAATTAGAGCCAGGGATGTAGTTGGAGGTAGAATGCTCTTGGGTTCAATCCACATTACTGCAAAGAAAAAGAAGAAAGAGGAGGAGGAGGAAAAGGAGGAGGAGGAGGAGGAAGAAGAGGAGGAGGAGGAGAAGGAGAAAAAGAAGCACAAGTGACTTCTATTAAGTCATCTATGTTACAAAACTTGTTTATCATAAGTTTATATGTCACTAAAATACATAATTTAACTAGATTTATATTAAATGCTAAAATGGCAGTAGAGAAAAAGAATACTGAAAATTAGACTGAATGTTTTCAGAAGACTTCAAAAGCTGAATGATTATTTCAGATATGACTCAAACAATTGAAAAGATTGGGAATGTGGGGATCTCAACATTTAAAATGATTCTGAAATCAAATTATTGCATAATGACCTTTAAGAATTTGCTTTACTTTAAACAATCCAAAATGAGAAAACAGATGAAGCATCATAACTATGATTTATATAAAAAGACAATTGTAATTTCAATTGCAAAATCCATTTTTCTTAGAACAAAAATCAAGAAATTTTTTAAAAATCTATTTATTTGGCTTTAAAATATTAAATGTCTGTATTACTTGTCATGATATTCTGCTTTAAATAATTGTTGTGATTAATAAACCAACTCATCTCTATTACCTCACTGCATTCATTTTCCATGAGCAGCTTCAAACAACACAATGCATTTTTCACTGCCTCTGTGGGTCATAGCCTCTGCTCAGGGTCTCATGGAGCTGAAATCAAGGGAGCATGTGGGGCTGCCATCTGGGTCTAAGAGTTGTCTTCCAAGCTCACCGGTTGTTGGCAGAGTCCACTTCCGTACAGTTTTAAGCCTAAGATTCTGGTTTACCAGCTGGCTGTTAGGTAGGGTGTGCTCTTGGGCCTGGGACGCTACCCACAGCTCCTCACCAAGTGGCCTCTGAAGACCACTCCAGCATGGACGTCTGCTCTTTACTGGTCAGCCAGTCTCTCACTGACTTTCTCTTCTAACTAGCAGGAGAAAATGTTCTACATTTAAAGGACTCATGTAATTAAGTTGGGTCGACCTGGTTAATCTCCCTGGCCCTTTTCTATTTTTTTTTTACTCAGCTTTACTGAGGTATAATTAATATATAAAGAACTACATAGACTTCATGTGTACAATTTGATGAGTTTGGATACTACAGTTATGGTAATGATAATATTTCTTTCTGAAAGTGCACTCTGCTGTATTACAAAGCCTAATCATCAGAGAAATATGAATTGTATTCACAGCCCCTGAGTTTATATGGGGCATGTACAACAAGGGAATTGGACTGTTGGAGGTATATGAATTTTAGCTATACTTCAGTTAAAAGTCTGATGCATGATCCATGTAACTCCAGTACACTATGTCCACACTGTACCAACAAAGCCTCACCAATTTTAGCTTCCATCTTCTACTCAGCCCCTATTTTGTCCCTTCCAAAGCAATCTAAATGTTTACACTGTAATAAGAGGCTAGGGATAATATTAGCAATGAGTGGCTGCTCTATCTACAGCAAGAGAAATTCTGATTTTTGTGAACAGAAACACTGTGAGATGAATTCTCAGTTGATTTCAGTCAGACATCCTCCTACTCCCTGATACATCAGTTTTCTTTAAAACAAGACTCAGTTAAAAAGGAAAGGAAATTTACTTGGTATATTATTAGTTTGGGTTGGTGAGAATAGATCAGAATCATGATTCCTAAAATAATTACTTGTTCTCTCCAAGGAGAAAATACTCCACAATAAGAAAATCCAAGTAATAATAAATGAGGATAATAACAATAATAGTCTGATGTGGTATCTGAGAATTATAGAGGGGACTGTTGTTAACTTTGTGATGAAAGAAGACTCAGCTAATAAACAGATATCATTTTTCAAAAGACATCGTAGGTGGCCACAGCACTGCAGTCCTTAGGTACAGAGACCTTGGTGTTCTCTAGCCGTGTCAATCTGTGCTGTCCACTCTGACAGGCATCAAACAGCCTCCCCTCCCTCTTGAGCCTTAATGTCACAAGGGAGGTGAGCTTGATGTCATCACATACACACACACACACACACACACACACACACACACACACACACACACACACTCCATGTTCTCTTTGTCTTGGAACCAAAAAGGGAGCCTGGCTGACATGAGTGAGGAAGAAATGGGAAAACTCACTTCCAAACCATAAACACACACTCGATAGACATTCCTCATGCTCAATAAAGCAAATTCTCCTGTTACTAACAGTAAATAACAACTGGAAAAAAATGGTTTCAAACAAATTAAGCATCAATTTGAAGTTCTGACCAACTGTTTTTAAAGTCCTTGCCTACTCTACTATAATAGGCACCTGTGAATGCAAAATATATCATAAAATGTTTAGGAGATTCCAGGTGTCAAGAGAAGTGGATATGAGTGACGCAGTCATCAAGATTAATCTATGGGGAAGAGCGAAGCAGAGTGAGAACTGAAGGGAAACACACAACAAATGCTGCATGTATATATTTATCACTGTGAACCTCACTATGATAATTACAATGCACAAATAAAAAATTAAAAAGTCATCATATGACCAAGTGTGGTGGTGCATGCCTATAATTCTAGTACTTGAGAAACTGAGAGAGGAGAATCGCAGGTTTGAGGCCAACTTCAGCAACTTAGTGAGACCATGTTTGAAAAAATAAAATAAAATAGAGCTAGTATTCTAGCTCAGAGGCAGAATGTCCCTGGTTTCAACCCCCAGTAACACACACACACACACACACACACACACACACACACACACACGAAGAGTCATCATATTTCATTCTGTCTACTCACTGAAAAAAGTAAATCACTATGCCCTTCTTCCATTTACCCATATCATATTCCCTGGGTAAACAGTCATTTTTTCATTCAAATGTGATTATTTATTGTGAATAAATGACCTTTCAAATAAGATATGGTTTTAAAATACTTTAACAGAACTACCCCCCCCAAAAAAAAACCATTAGCCAAACTAATAGAATACATGAAAATAATGCTTACAAATCTCAAGGTTTACTGTGAGAATGCCTTGGAGTTTCAATCTATAAAACTAAAAACATATATTCCTTATTTTCACTATCAAACTCATTGTCATTCAGTTCTTATTATTCCAACATGAAAGTGAATTATGAATTTCTGGGATAATTATCAACTCTACTGTAAAAGAATAAACTAGAATTTCTGTCCTAGCTTCTGCAATTTAATTAAAAACAGTTTACAGTGGAAATTATCTGTATGCTCTTTAGAAATATGAAGAGATACCCAAAATCTGTCAGCCACCAAGATCAACTGTATCTGAAGAAAACGGAGTTATAAACAGAACATATTCAAGACATATAGCTAAATTTTTCTGAATCAGATCTTCCATAAATAGACTCCTATTTTCCTCAACTCTTCTGATTATGTCTGTTTACATTATATCTCCATCAGCATTTCACACTGTTGCTGTGTGTTTGAGAAAAAAATCTTCCTGGTCAAGAATTCCCATTCACTTATGCAGGAGTGTAAAATGGCACAACCAATTCAGATAACATATTGCACTTTTGTAAGAGTTTAAACATGCATTTACTCAAGGATTCATCAAAAAAGAAAATGAAAGCTCATATTCACAGAGAGCTTCTTCCAGACTACTTACTGAAGATTTATTCATAAGAGTCAAAAAGTAGAAACAATATTGTGTCCATCAAGAAAGAAATTAATAAGCTGAAGTACACAACAATATACTAGTGAAAAATACGGAATTACGGAAACATGAGACATGACTGAATCTCAAACCAGTATTGTGACTGGAAGACTTAGAACCGATGAGTGTAAATGTTTGATTACATTTATATAAAAAAGGCAAAAAATAATTTCCAGTGACAGAACATAGACTCATGGATTCATCAGAACTCACAAAGTTTATCTGAGAAAGGACATGAGGGAAGATTCTGCAATGATGAAATCTTATATATCTTTGTGGAGGGTGTGGATTGCATTTGTCAAAGCTATAAAAACTAAATTTAATACCAGAGTGCTAAATTGTATGCAAATAATATTTTAATAAAACAACTTTATAAAATTGTAAGAATTATATAAGAATTTTTCTTGGCCAATAAGGAATGAAAAACAGAGGGTGAACCAAAGTAAGTTTCCTTTAATAGTACTAATGGTACTCTTTTATAAAATAGTACTAATGGTCACTATGAACCTCCAAGAAAGAGCAGTATTAAGCAAACTTTTTGACACAGAAGATGTTAAGGGCAACCTTTAGAGACTAAGCTTTCTCAGAATACAAGACAAATGTAATACTTTTATCTAATTCATACATAAAATAAGAGAAAAAATTTACATATGTGTACATGCATGTGTATTAACAGTATAATAGTAGGAGACACCAATTTAAGAAGACATCTATTTCCTAGGATAGAAACACATATCATATCTTTGGTGTCACCTGTTAGTAAGGTCAGGAAAAAATGGAAATTATTACTAAGCTTGCAGAGATTAGAGGAGACAGCTGAACAGAATAGCAGAAGGAAATGCCCAGGACAGTAAAGGAACAGACAATTGAGACTTTGATTCAGAGAATCAAGGCAGTTGTATGAGAAGTGTATGGAGTTTTATTTTTGACTCTGATGCAGACATAGCCAGGGGCCTCTAGGCAATTCACACAATTTATGACTCTTGTTGGCTTCGTACATCTGTCCTGAGAGTTTGTAATTGTCTGTGACTGGTGGCAGCTGTCACTAAAGTATAGTAAACAAGGTGATCCCTCTGGTTCCACACTTTAGGAGACACCAAAGCTAAAAGGGAAAACCTGCCATTGAAGTAAGTAAAACAGTACTAGCCACCATCAACTGTAATTGGTCATCTTGTAAATATCTATGCATGATAATCCTAACTGTAATAGGATCCAGGAGTTTCAGTGCTTTCAGAGAACTGGCAAGTAGACTTCCAAGGCTAGAGGCAAGGAGTAGACTCAGGATAACTCAGGTGGACATTCTAATACTAAGACATAACTTACATGCATCTATAGACCCACCATCACTAAAACCCATCAGTGAGGAGGCTTTGAACTTTCACATCAGTCATTTGTCTACATATTTACATGTGTAAATGGTCTTTCCTTTCAAGGAAATGTATATTGCTCATTGTGAACAGATATTATGCATGTAAACAAATCTAATGCTGATTTGTCTTCTATTCTCCTTTATGGAACATAATCCACTTTTTTTCCATGATGTCACCTCCAATAGAGTGTTCACTTGCCAAGGGACTGATTAGTCTTGGTGTCATGTTTTGCATCTCATGCCTCAGGCGCCTTCAGAATGGTACCCCACACCCATTAAACACACACTAAATGCACTGTGGGTAAAATAATGCCATGGAAGAAGAATCAGTGAGTGTATGGATTAAGAAATGATGGATTGACGGACAGACAGACGGACAGATGGACGATGGTCAGACGGAAAAATTGATGGATAGACAGATGACACAATACAACATTATATGACAACTGAATGAAATAAAACTATAAAACAAATTGTAAAGGCAAATACTAGGACCTCTGATTTGGACCAAGAGGGGATAGTCTATTCCTTAGTAGTTTTCCTTCATACAATTAAAATATTCTGGGCAAAATACAATAAATAAACACAAAAAGACTGACAGAAAAAGGAAGATGATAGACTGGCTAGGGACGTCAGGACTTGAAAACTAGAGTGGTGGTAAGTTATGTGGGTTTTCGTTTTTGCCTTTCATATATCCTATATGGGGCACTGAAGAACTTGGTAGGCAAGAAATTCTAACAGGCACAGACAAGAAAAAAAAAAAAGCTCCAAGAAATATCTGAACCCTCTTACGAAAAGACTAAAAAAAAAGAGTAGAGAAGAAGTATAGAAAAAGTTTTTTTATAATATCAAAATACCAGTATAATCCAAAAGAAAAACTGCCCCTTCCCTATGAATCAGTAAGAGTATTGGGAGCTGAAGTTCCATCTCTACCCAATAAAATCAACTTGGACAAGTCAACCTGTCTCTCCCTTCATCCGATTGAATTTGATGGAACCAAATGGAAAGCATAACTTCCATGCACACACAGAAAAACAGAGATGAGACTAGAGGATGAGAGTGAAGGTAGGTGGCATTCTGGTTTTCTTACCACGATACAATTAGTTGTGAGTAACCAAGCTTTCACCCTTACCAGGCCTCTACATCCAAAGTGAAAAAAAAAAAAAAAAGGAAAAGATTATCTATGAATTTCAAAACATAATACCCCAAATGCCCAGGACAGAATCAAAAGTTTCTCTCAGATAGTAAAAACTCAACCATGTTCAATCTCTATGATGATAGGCAATGAACAGATGCCAACACCAAATGACACTATATTGGAACTATCTGACCAGGTTCAACAAGCAATTTCAGAAGTACTTGAAACAAATGAAAACACAGAAAGTCTTAACCAACAAATAGAAAATGCAAAGAAGGAGCAGAAGAAAAATTTAGATGGAGAAATAAAATAATGAAAACACAGAGCTTAATGATAGGCTAAATAGTAGAATAGAAGGCACAGAGAAAGAGGTCCATAAACTGGAAGACAGAATAGTAGATATTACTCAACCCAAACAATTGAGAGATAATAGACTGAAAAACTAAATAAAAATCAGGACCTCGGGACCCAAAGGACTAGAATAGTGATCATACATTGATTTTTCTAGTGTCCTGGAAGAAAAGGAGAAAGAGGGCAGGGCTTAAAATGTAATTTAAAATAATGTCTGAAGGATTCAAACTTTGGCATAAACTTACAGATTCAAGAAGCTGAGTAAACCCTAACCAGGAAAAAAAAAAAAAAAAAAAAAAGAACAGAAAAGAAACTCATGTTAAGTGTCAACATAGCCAAACTTTGCAAAATTGAAGGTAAACACTGTGAAATGTCAAGAAAGAGGAGCCAAAATCTTGTTAACAAAAGACTAGCAAGCCAGGCATGGTGGCACATGCCTGTAATCCCAGTACTAGGGAGGCTTAAACAGGAGGATCACAGGTTTCAGGCCAGCCTCAGCACCTTAGTGAAATCCTATTTCAAAATAAAAAAATAAAAAGGGGCCTGGGGGATGTATGTAGCTCAGAGGTAAAACACCCCTGTGTTCAATCTCCAATAACGCAAAATCAATCGATCAATAATTTTTTAAAAGAATAGCAAAGGAAAGATCCAGAATGGTACAAAAGGCGCCTCTGAATAGCAACATCCTAAAGACCAAGAGTCTAACAGCACAAACAAGATAGAATGGACAAAATGATAAACTATACTCTTGACTATTACACAGAAATATTGAAATTTAGGAAAATATTAACCATGCTGTCATTGCAAGCAAGGCAATAAAGACTGAGTTAATCATTAACTTGAAAAAATTGACTCATGCCAAAGGAGGGAAATGTGGTCATGGTCTATTAATTTTATAAATAGTATTTGTATAATCAAAACAATGTAAAAACCTTGCAATCAGCTTGAGCAAATATCCTGATGTTAATGTTCTGGGGGACAAAGAAGCATACATGAGAGGACCATTCATTGGCTTCCTGTTCTCTCTAATGCAGCAGAGAGTTGATGATTCGTATAATGGTGAGACGAAGTAGAGCATGTCTAATATTAATAAATGATATTGATTATGCTAATAAATAAAACCATGCTAATAGCTGGGTTCTTTGGACAGTCAGGCATACTTCTGCCTCAGGGCCTTTGCATTTTTTACAACAATTCTGGGTAGATAGTAGGTTTTCACTAGCTATTTGACAAATAAATAAGTAAATAAGCATGTGTTGAAGATTATTTCTGAGGTATAAGATGACAGTGGTGAAAAGGTGGGTGGCATAGGGACTTGCTGTGTTTGTCATTGTAGGCGTTGTTTTTCTATGGTTTATCAAAATGAAAATTAAGGGTCAGATATTTTCTAATATGTAGAAGCTAGGGAGTAAGTGGGATGCCAGAGGGACTGCAAATAATGGAGGAGAAACTTCAGTGGAGCCAGGGAGGTGGTCTAGGAGAAGGAGAGGGGGAGAAAGGAGGATCAATGAAGGAATTACTACCATCAGCTTTATATATATATACACACACACACATATATTCACACACACATAAATATATATATATATATATATATATATATATTCACACACACACATATGTGTGTGTGTGTGTGTGTGAATATATTTGAAAATATCAATGTCGATCTCAGTACTCTGTATGGGGAAGGGGGGATGGAAAGGGAGCTAAGGGAAAGTCCACCAAGTGTTGTGTTCATGTATATCACTACCAACATGATTTACATTAATATGTGAGACTATAATGCACCAATAAAAATATGTTTTTAAAAATGAGCATTCAGTCGGATGTGGTGGCGCACGCTTGTAATCCCAGCATTTGGGAGCTGAGACCGGAGGATCCGGGTTCGTGGCCAGCCTCAGCTACCTAGTGAGGCACTCCACAACTTAGTGAGACTCGGTACTCGGTTTAAAAATAAAGAATAAAAAATAGGGCTGGGGGTATGGCTCGGAGGTAGAATGCCTCTGAGTTCAATCCCCAGTACCGCAAAAAAAAAAAAAAAAAAAAAGAGCATTCACTCAATCTAATTGGAAAATACTTTGTGTGTGTGGATGGGGAGAATACTGGGGATGGAACCCAGGGACATTGTACCTCTGAGCTACATCCTCAGTCCAATTTTATTTTATATATATATATATATAAATAGGGTCTCTCTAAGTTGCTGAAAGCCTCACTCAACTGCTGAGGCTGGCTTCAAACTTTCGATCCTCCTGTCTCAGCCTCTCAAGTACTGGGACTACAGGCATGTGCCACTATGCTGGACTGGAAAATACATTTTTAAAAAGAACATGTAAAGAAGAATAAAATCATGTCATTTTCAGGAAAATTGATGGACCTGGAGAATATCATGTTAAGAGATTAGCCAGTGATGGAAAGATAAGGGTCATATGTTTTCTCTCATATGCAGAAGCTAGAGAGTAATTCAGATACCAGAGGGACTTTAGATAATGGAGGAAAAAACCCAGTGGAGTGATGGAGGGGGTTTAGGGGGAGAGTGGAGGTGGAGGGAAGGGAGAATCAATGAAGAAATCACTTCTACTGATGTAATGTGCATATGTGAGAATACCAATGCCGATCTCAATATCATATATGGAGAAGGGGAGAAGGTGGGGAAGGAGTCAAGGGGAAAACTTGCCAAGTGTTGTGTGCATGTATGTCACTATCACTCTGAATTACATTATGATGTGAGACTATAATGCACTTTTTTGTCCAATTATCATGCTCCATTTTTAGAAACGATCAAATATTGATTTTCATCTTTCCTTTTTGTTTCTCTATCCTCTCTTGTAGACCCTGTTTGGAGTACATGATCTTGTCACCATTTGACCAATCACTCACTTCCAAGTCTATGCATAAATAGATGAAACAAAGTACAACGTTTAACTTAAACTTATCATTTTTCTATTTAATTTGTTGCAGGTATATGAAAGAACAACAACAAAAATTCCCTCCAACATAACAGATTGAAATTCCAAAGGGAATTTACATTGGTCTCAGAATAGCATGGAACAATTGCTGCATATACGATTCTCACTATACATTCCTGTACTGGTTTTACAAAACACTAAGTCCTTCCCCTCTGCAGGAAACTGTGCACCTGCTTTGCTGCCACTTCAGCACAACTCTTGGTATATGTCAATGTGTTAACCTTTGAGTGCCAATTCACTTCTTCACTTGCCATTGAATTTGTTTAAGCAGCTACTTTAGCAAAACTGAACTGCAAATTTCTTAAAGTGTCTACAGTATAAAATCAAGTTAAATATATTAAACTAGTATGCTTATAAACACTCCACACTAGTATTTTTATTGTCCAAATTAGATATTGGCATTTATCACTTATTATGCCATTTTTTCTTTGTGTATTTTCTAATTGAAGAAAAATCACACATTTGAGTTTAACTGGAAGTCTAGTTATAACGGAGGTAGAATGCTACCTTTCTGCCTTCAGAGGGAGTATTTTTAGTACAGTTTAGATTTAAACATATATTTACTTTTAATTGTTAAATGGCAAATAAAGTGGTCCTGTACTTTTTTCCTCTTGAAAAGTATGTTCTTATAAAAGGACAAGAAATAGTAATAAAACTTTCATCTTAAGAGAAATGGAAAGCCGGGCGTGGTGGCGCACGCTTGTAATCCCAGCATTCGGGAGGCTGAGACTGGAGTATCCGGGTTCGCGGCCAGCCTCAGCTACCTAGTGAGGCACTCCGCAACTTAGTGAGACTCGGTTTCAAAATAAAGAATAAAAAATAGGGCTGGGGTTATAGCTCGGAGGTAGAATGCCCCTGAGTTCAACCCCCAGTACCGCAAAAAAAAAAAAAAAAAAAAAAAAAAGAGAAATGGAAACTCTTTATAACTCAAATTACAATGTGTGAGGAAGAATCTTCAAAGTAGTGAAGGTAAAATGGGTTTAAAAGGATTAGCAGAGTGAAGGAAGCTCTAGATTTCAGGCCATCAGCACATTGCTGTCTAAGGAGATGACATGACTTGGGAGGAAGAATCCAGAACCCCATAGCAGGAGCAACAAATATATGGTATGGGAACTGGTGTTCGATTCTTCCTCACTGATCCCATAGGAAGCTGTCTGTTTAGGAAAGAGCTTCTGAGTCCTGAGGATCCCTAAAGCTGCAAATCCTGCAGCCAAAGTACAGAGATAAACAATTCACTAAACACGTGCATCTCTTTGTATTGGGAACTTCTGTGTGAATTGGGGAGAATCATTGCTGTCTGGGAACCTGAGCCACTCACAAT
>PVLC010039485.1:0-14266 GCA_004027655.1 Graphiurus murinus
TTGTAATCCCAGTACTTGGGAGGCTGAGACAGGAGGATCGCAGGTTCGCAGCCAGACTCACCAACTTAGTGAGGCCATCTGTAAGTCAATGAGACCCTGTTTAAAAATAAAAGAATACGCTTGTAATCCCAGCATTCAGGAGGCTGAGACCGGAGGATCCGGGTTCACGGCCAGCCTCAGCTACCTAGTGAAACACTCCGCAACTTAGTGAGACTCGGTTTCAAAATAAAGAATAAAAAAAAAATAGGGCTGGGGGTATAGCTGGGAGGTAGAATGCCCCTGAGTTCAACTCCCAGTACTGCAAAAAAAATATAAAAAAATAAAAAAATAAAAATAAATAAAAGAATAGCCAAGGGTGGTGGTGCACGCTTGTAATCCCAGCATTCAGGAGGCTGAGACCGGAGGATCCGGGTTCTTGGCCAGCCTCAGCTACTTAGTGAGGCCCTCTGCAACTTAATGAGACCTGGTTTCAAAATAAAGAAGAAAAAATAGGGCTGGGGGTATAGCTTGGAGGTAGAGTCCACTGAGTTCAATCCCTGGTACGGAGAAAAAAAAAAAAAAAAAAAAAGAGAGACCCTGTTTAAAAAATAAAAGAATAGCCCGGCGTGGTGGCGCACGCTTGTAATCCCAGCATTTGGGAGGCTGAGACTGGAGGATCCGGGTTCCCGGCCGGCCTCAGCTACCGAGTGAGGCACTCCACAACTTAGTGAGACCTGGTTTCAAAATAAAGAATAAAAATTAGGGCTGGGGGGTATAGCTCGGAGAAAGAATGCCCCTGAGTTCAATCCCTAGTACTGCAAAATAAATAAATAAATAAGAATAAAATAGGGCTGTTGGTTTGGCTCAGAGGTAGAATGCCCCTGGGTTCCATCTCCAGTTCCACAAAACAAACAAACAAAAATAAGCCAGGCGTGGTGGCACACGCTTGTAATCCCAGCATTTGGGAGGCTGAGACCAGAGGATCAGGGTTCTCGGCCAGCCTCAGCTACCTAATGGGCCACTCCACAACTTAGTGAGACCCCGTTTCAAAATAAAGAATAAAAAATAGGGCTGGGGGTATAGCTGGAAGGTAGAATACCCCTGAGTTCAATCCCCAGTACTGAAAAAAAAAAGGACAAAAAATAGGGCTTGGGCTGTACCTCAGAGTTAGAATGCTTCTGGGTTCAATCCTCAGTACTGTAAAAAGCAAACAAACAAACAAAAAAACCCAGAAAACAAGTCTTGAACCTTATCAACCACTAGACTAAATGATGGGGTCATAAAGGTGAAAAAATAGATACAATGCCTATCTTGCCTCACTAATCATTGCAGAATGCAGCCAAGTAAACAGGCAAATCCAGCCGCGCAAGGTGGTGCATGTTTGTAATCTCAGTACTTGGGAGGCTGAGACAGGAGGATCCCAGGTTGGAGTGTCAGGAGTCAGCAAGATACCGTCTGTGAGCCGGGCGTGGTGGCACTCGCCTGTAATGGCAGCATTCGGAGGGCTGAGACCGGAGGATCCGGGTTCGAGGCCAGCCTCAGCTACCTAGTGTGGCCCTCGCAACTTAGTGAGACTCGGTTTCAAAATAAAGAATAAAAAATAGAGCTGGGGGTATAGCTTGGAGGTAGAACGCCCCTGAGTTCAATCCCCAGTACGGGGGAAAAAAAAAAAAAAAGATGTCTTCTGTGGGTCCTTGGCCTCCGTGGTGAAAAGGATTTCAACACAAGCCAGTCAGGGACAAGGCAGGAGTTTTCTTAAGGAAAGTGAGGGACTAGAGGGAGAGACAGAGGAGGGGAGATCCTCTGGGCCAAGAGAGTCTTTGCAGCCTTTTCAGTCCTACTATAGAACTCCCAGAAGGGGTGGGCACAGCAGAAGTTCGGACCTCCTCTTCCTCAGGGTTCAAGGATGAGCGGTGGCTGGTTGAGGTCTGACCTTTGTTCTCAGGTGGGGTGAGGGGCCAGGAGATTAAGGGTGAGGCTTCTGGTTAAACCAGACACACCCTATAGGGTGGAGTTAGAGATTATAAACTCTCCAGATTTTTTTTTTTTTTTTTTTTTTTTTTTTCCGTACTGGGGATGGAACCTGGGGGCATTCTACCTCCGAGCTACAGCCCAAGTCTTATATATATATATATTTTTTTTGCAGTACTGGGGATTGAACTCAGGGGCATTCTACCTCCGAGCTACACCCCCAGCCCTATTTTTTATTCTCTATTTTGAAACCGAGTCTCACTAAGTTGTAGAGTGCCTCACTAGGTAGCTGAGGCTGGCCGCGAACCCAGATCCTCCGGTCTCAGCCTCCCGAATGCTGGGATTACAAGCGTGCGCCACCACGCCCGGCTTCCAAGTCTTATATTTTTTTGGGCGGTACCGGGGATTGAACTCAGGGGCATTCTACCTTTCAGCTACACCCCCAGCCCAATTTTTTATTCTTTATTTTGAAACCAGGTCTCACTAAATTGCAGAGTGCCTCACTAGGTAGCTGAGGCTGGCCTCGAACCCGGATCCTCAGGTCTCAGCCTCCCAAATGCTGGGATTACAAGTATGCGTCACCAAGCCTGGCTTAATCTTTTATTTTTGAAACAGGATCTCACTAAGTTGCATAGTGTCTCACTGGATTGCTGAGGCTGGCCGAGAACCAAGATCCTCCAGTGTCAGCCTCCCAAATGCTGGGATTACAAATGTGCGCCACCACGGCCAGCTCCCAAGTCCTATTTTTTATTCTTTATTTTGAAACAGAGTCTCACTAAGTTGTAGAGTGCCTCACTAAGTAGCTGAGGCTAGCCTCGAACCCGGATCCTCTGGTCTCCGCCTCCCAAATGCTGGGATTACAAGCGTAGGCCACCACGCCGGGCTCCCACTGACTTTGTAAAAAAGTTTTTTTGTTAATGTTACAGCCAAGCCATTTTGTTTTCCCGATTCAATTTATTTTCTTTGAATCTAGGAAAAGAACCCCCAATTCAGTGTAACTGTAACATTTGAGACAGTGGAGGATGGGGGACGGGCCCAGTTTAGGACTCCCACGCCTCCTCCTCCTCCGCACTACCCACTTGGCCAAAAAAAACCAACGTAGCAAACCCGCCAAAAATAAAGACCCCGCAGGTTGCCAGCCAGACACCAAGCCGGGTGGTGTGCCGAGTCTGCGCAGTCGGGAAAATTCAGGCTCCGGCGGAAGGCGGCTTCCGGCGCCCCTCACTCGGGCCCGCGACGCCGAGCCCCGCCCTCCGTCCCGCCCCTTCCGTGTTTTGGTGCACACGGGTTCCACAAAACACAGCGGCCATTGGCTGACAGTCGCCCCGAGGACTCTGATTGGCTGCTGCTGGCCGTCGCTCTGGCGCCTTCGCGACGGAAGGTCTGAGGTGGGCGGAGAGCTGGAGGATACTGGAGCCTGACGCTGGGTAAGTTGGGGTTCCGGTCCTGCGGGGTCGTCGGCCGGGGGGTGCGCTTCTTGAGGGAGGGTCGGAGAGGTCAAGCGCTTCTGAGCCGCCGCGGTGCGGAGGCTTCTTCCGCTGGGCCGTGCTGGTCCGCGCCGACCAGGTGCACTCTCCCCGACGCGACCCTCCTTCCTTGTGGATCGGGGGCTTGGCTCCCGCCAGCGCTGGGCCACTGCCACGCAGCTGGAGGAAGGTGTCTGGCAGCTAGCCGGCCCCGGGTGAAGGCGTGCCCCGCGGACGGCTCGGGGCTTGCTCCGAACCTCGCAGCCTCCGCTTAGGCGAGCAAACCTCTCCTGCGTGTCCGATCGCTCTCCTCGGGCGCTTTGTTTTCGTCGTAGTCCCCATACGTCAGAGCCTTACCTGTTCGGCCAAATAGTGCGTCCTTAGGAGTTCAGGACCCGGGCCCCTCCTTTTCTTTTTCTTTTTCTTTTTTTTTTTTTTTTGCGGTGCTGGGGATTGAACTCAGGGACATTCTACCTCCGAGCTACACCCCCAGCCCTATTTTTTATTCTTTATTTTGAAACCGGGTCTCACTAAGTCGCGGAGTGCCTCACTAGGTAGCAGAGGCTGGCGGAGAACCCGGATCCTCTGATGTCAGCCTCCCGAATGCTGGGATTGCAAGCGTGCGCCACCACTCCCGGCTTTCTTTTTTTTTGGTGGTGGTGGTGGTACTGGGGATTGAGCCCGGGGGCATTCTACCTGAGATGCACCCCCCAGCCCTATTTATTTATTTACTTATTTATATTTTTGTACTGGGGATTGAATCCAGGGGCATTCTACCTCAGCGTTACACCCTCAACTCTATTTTATTTTTATTTTGAAATAGGATTTCAGCCAGGCATGGTGACACACGCTTGTAATCCTAGTACTTAGGAGGCTGAGTGAGACAGGAGGGTCGCGGTTTGCGGCCAGCCTCAGCTACTTAGTGAGATCCTCTGCAACTAAGTGAGACCCTGTCTCAAAGAATAAAAAATAGGGCTGAAGGTGGAGCTCAGAGGTAGAATGCCCCCGGATTCAATCCCCAGTACGAATAAAAAAGAAAAGAAAAGAATGAAAGAAATAGGGTCTCCCTAAGTTGAGTCTCAGTAGTTGCTGAGGCTGTCCTGGAACCAGTGATCTATCTTCCTGTCTCAGCCTCACAAATACTGGGATTACAGATATGCACCACCACACCCAGCTATTTATTTTATTTTATTTTTTGTGGTGCTGGGGATTGAACCCAGGGGCATTCTACCTCCGAGCGTACCCCAGCCCTATTTTTTATTCTTTTTGAAACAGGGTCTCACTAAGTTTTGGAGTGCCTCACTAGATAGCTGAGGCTGGCCGAGAACCCGGATCCTCTGGTCTCAGCCTCCCTGGCTCGGCCCTATTTTTTTTTTATTTTTTATTCTTTGTTTTGAAACAAGGTCTCAGTAAGTTGTGGAGGATCTCACAAGTTGCTGAGGCTGGCCGGAACCTGTGATCCTCCTGTCTCAGCCTCCCAAGTACTGGGATTACAAGCACGGGGCCACCACGCCGGGCTCTGGTTATTTATTTTTGAAACAGGGTCTTACTAGTTTGATGAGCCTGTCACTACTTGCTGAGGCCGTCTTTAACCTGCTATCCTCCTGTCTCAGCCTCCCAAGTACTGGAATTACTGGCATGGGCCACCACATCTGGTTTAGGTCAAGCATTTTTTTTCCCCCCCTTCGGTACTGGGGATGGAACCTGGGGGCATTCTACCTCCAAGCTACACCCCCAGCCCTATTTTTTTATTCTTTATTTTGAACCAGAGTCTCACTAAGTTGTGGAGGGCCTCACTAAGCAGCTGAGGCTGGTCTCGAACCCAGATCCTCCAGTCTCAGCCTCCCAAATGCTGGGATTACAAGTGTGTGCCACCACACTCGGCTCAAGGTCAAGCATTTTAATATACATTGCCTAGTTCTTTTTTTTTTTTTTTTTTTGCAGTACTGGGGATTGAACTCAGGGGCATTCTACCTCCTAGCTATACCCCCAGCCGCATTTTTTATTCTTTATCCCAAAACAGGGTCTCATTAAGTTTTGGAGGGCCTCACTAGGCAGCTGAGCCTGGCCGGGAACCCGGATCCTCCAGTCTCAGTCTCCCAAATGCTGGGATTACAAGCGTGGGCCACCTCGCCTGGCCCCATTGTCTAGTTCTTAATTCACTAAGGTGGATTTAATATTTTTGTGCTGCATGGGAAACTGAGACTAAAGTAACTTGCCTAAGATCATGTAGTTAGTAAATGTTGAGCTTTATAACTAGATCTGTTGAATCTAGTACCTATGGCTGGAATATTAATATCTTGTTTTATATTTAAAGAAAGAAGTTCAGAGAAGCTAGGTGATTTATCCAAAATAAAATAGTAATTTATGATCTTCCTTAATCCTGGTAGGAGGGTTGGGGGTGTAGTTAAGTGGTAGAGCCCTTGCATAGCATGTGTGAGGCCCAGAGTTCAGTTCCTAGCACTGCAAAACAAAGCATTGCAGGAGCTTCTGGTAGATATGTGCTGGTACTGAGGATAGACTGAATAGGGCACAGGCCAGGCTTTCTAGGCGCCTACAGCTTAATTAAAAAGATAACTGACAAAACAACTAATTATTAGGATGTGTGCTGGGTATTGTGTATACAGATATGTATAAAGGTTTATGTATACAGGTATGTGTGAAGGGGGAATCAGACAGTAGGGGAGTAGAGACAAAGTCCTTAACTTTAAATTGTTTCTGAAGCAGGGCGTGGTGGCGCAGGCTTGTAATCCCAGCATTCGGGAGGCTGAGGCCGGAGGATCCAGTTTCGCAGCCAGCCTCAGCTACCTAGTGAGGCCCTCCACAACTTAGTGAGACCCTTATTCCTTATTTCAAAATAAGGAATAAAAAATAGGGCTGGGGATATAGCTTGGAGGTAGAATGCCCCTGAGGTCAATCCCCAGGACTGCAAAATAAATAAATGAATGAATGAATGAATGAATGAATAAAAAATAGGACTGGGGGTGTAGCCTGGGGGTTTAAATATAAAACAAGATATTAATATTCCAGCCATGGTTACTGGATTCAACAGATCTAGTTATAAAGCTCAACATTTACTAACTACATGATCTTAGGCAAGTTACTTTAGTCAGTTTCCCATTCAGCACAGAAATATTACATCCACCTTAATGAATTAATCCCCAGTACCGCAAAAAAAAAAAAAAAAAGAAAAAAGCCCTACCACTGAGCTACACCCCTAGCCTTTTTTGTTTTGAGACAGGGTCTGGCTAAGTTGCCCGGTTGGCCTGAAGTTACAGTCCTTCTGCCTTAGCCTCCCCAGTAGGTGAGATTATAGGCATGCACCACTGTACCCAGATCGAGTTTTTTAACTTATAAGACACCTAGGACCAAGTGGGGCATGGTGGCTCACGCTTGTGATCCCAGTACTTAGGAGGCTGAGACAGGAGGATCACAGGTTCTCGGCCAGCCTCAACTACATAGTGAGGCCCTTGGCAACTTAGTGAGACTTATTTCAAAATAAAATAAAAAATAGGGCTGAGGGTGTAGCTCAGAGGTTCCCCAGTACCGCCAAAAAAAAAAAAAAAAAAAAAAAAAAAAAGATACCTAGGACCATGCTTGACATATAGTAGATATTTCATAGGCAGAGCAAATTCATTGAGACAGGAAACGTGAACCCACATCTCAACGGCTGGTCCAGTGCTGTCTCTAGTTGCTTCATTTGAATTCCTTGCGTACAGTTACTCTATCCCACATCTCCCCAGGGTAGAAACAGGGACACAGCAAGAAAAAGAAGGCAGAAAGACAGTGAAGGAAGAAGTCCGGGATTCTTGCTTAAGTTTCAGATCATTGCTAGTTAGCCTGCCTACTGGGTCTCATCCACTGGTCTAAACCAGGTGCATGTTTAGGATGTATTTGCCCAGCACTATGCTCAGCATAGTGTAGGGACACAGGCACTATATGCTTTCTGCTTTGAAGCAGCGTTATAGCCCAGTGAGTTAAACAAAAATAGAACACTTAAAAAGTTCATGAGTGCCGGGCGTGGTGGCGCACGCTTGTAATCCCAGCATTGGGGAGGCTGAGACCAGAGGATCCGGGTTCACGGCCAGCCTCAGCTACCTAGTGAGGCACTCCGCAACTTAGTGAGACTCGGTTTCAAAATAAAGAATAAAAAATAGGTCTGGGGGTGTAGCTCGGAGGTAGAATGCCCCTGAGTTCAATCCCCAGTACCGCAAAAAAAAAAAAAAAAAAAAAGTTCATGAGTGACCATTGGCAGCATAAAAGTAGGATTGAAGTTTTATGGTGTCAACTGTGCCAGCCATAGAACCAAGAGGCAAGAGTCATCATCAGAGGGTGAGGTCATTTAGGAAGACTTCCTGAAATGTGATAATATCCCAGTATGTATTGAGCATCTGTGGTGACACTGGGAATGAGAAGTGAATACAGAGTAGTTCCTTTCCTGAGCAACTGCTAGTCTAGGGCAAACATGTGTTCCATAGCATTGGAATAAATGCTATAATGAAGGTGTATATAGAATGCTGTGGTCAACAGGTGGAATGTTTCATCTATACCTGGATGAATTGGGAAAGGGGTCACCATCAAAAGGATACTTGGAGGAGCCGGGCGTGGTGGCGCACGCATTCGGGAGGCTGAGACCAGAGGATCTGGGTTCGCGGCCAGCCTCAGCTACCTAGTGAGGCACTCCACAACTTAGTGAGACCTGGTTTCAAAATAAAGAATAAAAAATAGGGCTGGGGGTATAGCTCGGAGGTAGAATGCCCCTGAGTTCAATCCCCAGTACCGCAAAAAAAAAAAAAAGGATACTTGGGTTTGAAGGGTGAATAGAAAGATCTTAGGCAGAGAATTTTAGAAGAAGGTAGTGCATTCAGGGGTAGAAATGATGGAGAGAAGGAATGCATCTATCTATAATTCCAGTACGTGGGAGGCTGAGACCAGGAGGATTGCAGGTTGGAAGCCAGACTCACCAATTTAGCAAGGCTCTCAGTGACATAGACTCTGCTTCCAAATTTTAAAAAGGGTGCTGGGAGTTAGCTCAGAGGTAGAATGTCTCTGGGTTCAATCTCCAGCACTACAAATAACAACAACAAAAAAAAGAGACAGAGTGGGGGAAAGGGGGAGAGAGAGAGAAAGGAATGGACTGGCAAGAAAGCCAGAGAAGCAGTATGGAGAGGGTTCACTGCAGGGCCGACCCACTGGAGCTCCTCAGTATGTGTTTCTTATAACAGAGGACAGTGTAAAAAGAGCCTTGCATTCCATACTGTAGATAGTAGAGAGTCAGAAAGTTTGGGATTTTGTGTCTGGTTTAGAAAAGCTTTCCCTAGCTGGGCATGGTGACTCACACTTGTAATCCCAGCATTTGGGAGGCTGAGACTGGAGGATCCGGGTTCGAGGCCAGCCTCAGCTACCCTAGTGAGGCACTCCGCAAATTAGTGAGACCCTGTTTCAAAATAAAGAATTAAAAATAGGGCTGGGGGTGTAGCTGAGGTACAATGCCTCTGGGTTCAATCCCCAGTACCGCAAAAAAAGAAAAGCATTCCCTACTTTTTCTACATCAATGTGATAAAAAGTCACATTTTTTCCTCTAGGGCTTCACTGTTAGTCTCTGAGCAGCCCAGCAATCCCATGATCACCCAAGTGTCGGGGTGACCAGAGGAAGAGAAAAGGCTAAGTATGTGTAGTGGGGCAGTAGGTTCAGAAGCCTACTTGGAGGCATTAAGGACTTTATGTGTTTCGTAGTTTCTATTTATTAGTATTTATTTTTTAAGACTTTTTTTCCTTCTTTAAGGCTTATTTGAGAGTTATCAAATAAGAGTTATCACTGCTATCTGTCTCAGCTAGCAGTGCCCTATTCCCTTTCAGTTTTCCTCATGATGAGGGCAGCAAATATCAAGTAGAATCCCCAACAAGAAGGTGACCCTCAAGGAACAGCGTCCATTTTACCACTGACCTACATGCCCAGCCCTTTTTATTTATTTATTTATTTGTTTGTTTATTTATTTATTTGCGGTACTGGGGATTGAACTCAGGGACATTCTACCTCCGAGCTATACCCCCAGCCCTATTTTTTTTTTTTTTTGCGGTGCTGGGGATTGAACTCAGGGGCGTTCTACCTCCGAGCTACACCCCTAGCCCTTTTTTTTTTTTTTTTGGTTTTTTTTGGCGGTACTGGGAGTTGAACTCAGGGGCATTCTACCTCCGAGCTACACCCCCAGCCCCATTTTTTATTCTTTATTTTGAAACCGAGTCTCACTAAGTTGCGGAGTGCCTCACTAGGTAGCTGAGGCTGGCCGCGAACCCGGATCCTCCGGTCTCAGCCTCCCAAATGCTGGGATTACAAGCGTGCGCCACCACGCCCGGCTCCCAGCCCTATTTTTTATTCTTTATTTTGAAAATGAGTCTCACTAAGTTGCGGAGTGCCTCACTAGGTAGCTGAGGCTGGCTGCGAACCTGGATCCTCCGGTCTCAGCCTCCCGTATGCTGGGATTACAAGCGTGCGCCACCACGCCCGGCTGAATATACACATTTTAATGGAGGGTGTTAGAAGAGTTGTTAGAGTCAGCCATTTGATAGGTTAGGCAAAGACAGATTGGCGCTTAGAAAGTCTGGCAGGGGATTTATAATATAATCCAGTAAAACAGGAAGCTTCTGGGCTCATCTGTAGGCTGTATCGAGTAGAAAGGATATAGACTGGAGTCAGCCTGACCTGGCCTTCCCATACTACTAGTGTGTGGTCTTGGGCAAATCAGTTAACTTCTTCCAGCCTCGTAGGCGCCTCTCTATAAATGATGTTAAAAATAGTACCTGCCTAGAGGGGGTAGAGTTGTCTATTAAATGACATAATGTAAATAAATGCTTAATATGGCACCTGACATATAGTAAATATGAAATTCAGAACAAAAAGTCTATCCCCATTTTGGCCAAGGTCACAGGTAGTAGGTGGTATACATTGGTGTTTGGACTTGAACTCTGGGCCCTCTTCTCTCCAGTCATTGCTTTGAACCTGAGCATCTTTCTGCCTCCCATAGAAATAATTGCTTCTTGGCACGTTGCTCTGAAACCTCATGAGAGAATGTCTGTTAACTCAGTGCCTGGCATGTGTTCACTAGTGTTAATTTTTTTTCTCCCTTCCTAGGAACACCAGACAGCTTCCACCAGGGATTTGAGAAACTGCTGCTCCATCCTTAAATGAGGAAAGCACAGTGTTAGCCAGGAGTGGTGGTGCACACTTGTAATCCCAGTACTTGGGAGGCCGAGGCAGGAGGATTGCAGGTTCAAATCCAGCCTCAGCAACTTCATGAGGCTTTCAGCAACCTAGTGAGACCCTGTTTCCAAATAAGAAATAAAATCGGGCTGGGAATGTACCTTCAAGGTAGAATGCCTCTGGGTTCAATCACCAGTGCCAAAAAAACCCCACAATGTTCCTCACAGATCCCTGCAAAACACCCAGCTGTTTGTCCCCAGCAACACTTGGGTGGAATCCTTGCAAATGTGGTTTTCTTCCTGTTCATCTAGGGTGAAGGTCATGTCACCTCCTGGGAAAGTTCCTCGAAAAGAGAACCTGGGGCTCCAGTGTGAGTGGGGGTCCTGCTCCTTTGTGTGCTCAGCCATGGAGGAGTTCTGTGAGCACGTCACTCAGCACCTGCAGCAGCACCTGCGTGGCCCTGGGGAAGAGGAGGAAGAGGAGGAGGACCCACTTGGTAAGGGAGCAGAAATGCAGGAATGGGAAAGAGCTTAAGGGCAGGTGAAAATCTGACTTTCCGCTGGGCGCACTTGGGAGGCTGAGACAGGAGAATTGTAGGTTCACAGCTAGCGCCAGTTACTTAGTGAGGCCCTCTACAACTTAGTGAGACCCTGTTTCAAAATAAAGACTAAAAAGAAATTACAGCCGGGCATGATAGCGCACGCTTGTAATCCCAGTACCTGGGAGGCTGAGACTGGAGGATCCAGGTTCGAGGCTAGCCTCAGCTACCTAGTGAGGTACTCCGCAACTTAGTGAGACCCTGTTTCAAAATAAAGAGTAAAAAATAGGGCTGGGGGTATAGTTCAGAGGTAGAATGCCCCTGAGTTCAATCCCTAGTACCGCAAAAAAAAAAGAAATAGGACTGGGGGTGTAGCTTGGAGGTAGAATGCCCCTGGGTTGAATCTCCAGTACTGAAAAAAAAAAAAAAAAAAGAATAAAAATAAGGCTGGGAATGTAGCTCAGAGGCAAAATGCCCTTGGGTTTAATCCCCAGTTTAAAAAAAAAAAAAAATTGACTTGACTTTTCCTAGAGAGAGAAGACAGCCTGGGAGAATGGTGATTTGTTTTCCGAGGGTTTTTTTCTTTTTTTTTATTGTTGTTTATCAAAAGCATTGTAAACTCATTTATAGAAAGTCAATCAATAAGAATATAAGGAATGAAGCCGGGCGTGGTGGCGCACGCTTGCAATCCCAGCATTTGAGAGCCTGAGACCGGAGGATCCGGGTTCTCGGCCAGCCTCAGCTACCTAGTGAGGCCCTCCGCAACTTAGGGAGACCCTGTTTCAAAATAAAGAATAAAAATCAGGGCTGGGGATATAGCTTGGAGGTCGAATTCCCCTGGGTTCCATCCCCAGGACCACAAAAAAAAAAAAAAAGAATATAAGGAATGGAGCTGGGCATGGTGGTGCACGCTTGTAATCCCAGTACTTTGGAGGCTGAGACAGGAGGATTGTAGGTTCTTGGCCAGCCTCAGCTACTTAGTGAGGCCCTCTGCAACTTAGTGAGACCCTGTCTCAAAATAAAGAATTAAGCCGGGCGTGGTGGCGCGCGCTTGTAATCCCAGCATTCGGGAGGCTGAGACCAGAGGATCGGGGTTCGCGGCCAGCCTCAGCTACCTAGTGAGGCCCTCCGAAACTTAGTGAGACTCGGTTTCAAAATAAAGAATAAAAAAATAGGGCTGGGGGCGTAGCTCGGAGGTAGAATGCCCCTGAGTTCAATCCCCAGTACCGCAAAAAAAACAAAACAAAACAACAACAACAAAAAAAAAAGAATTAAAAAAAAAAAAAAGGGCTGGGGTGTAGCTCGAAGGTAGAATGCTCTTAGGTTCAATCCCCAGTACTGCAAAAAAAAAAAAAAGAAAGTCAGGTTGGGGGTAGAGCTCAGAAATAAAATGTACCTGGGTTCAATCCCCAGTATCACACAGAGAAAAAGCAGTGTGTGTATGTGTGTTTTGCTGGGGATTGAACCCAGAGCCTTACACATACTAGGCAAGTGCTCTGCCACTGAACCACATCCCCAATCCCAAGAGGCCGTTACTAACAGTACTTTAATGAACATTCGTTTTTACTTCTTTGTATACATATATTACATTTAGATAAATATGCTTTTATATTTTAATTTTTTTTTTGTACTGAGGATTGAACCCAGAGGTATTCTTCCTCTAAGCTATACCCCCAGCCTTTTTTTTTTTTTTTGAAACAAGGTCTCACTAAGGTTCTGAGGCTGTCCTAGAACCTGTAGTCCTCCTGTCTCAGCCTCCCAAATATTGGGATTACAAGCACGTGCCACCATGCCCATCTTATTTTTATTTTCATTTATTTTGTGATACTGGAGTTTGAACCTGGGGACATTCTACCTCTGAGCTACACCCCCAGACTATTTTTAAAAAACTGTGTCTCGCTAGGTTGATGAGAATCTTACTACTTGTTAAGGCTGGCCTGGAACTTGTGAACCTCCTGTTTCAGCCTCCCAAGAACTGGGATTACAGGCATGGCTAGCTTTTATATATTATATAAATATATATATCCCCCCCTTGTACTGGGAATAGAACCCCGGTCATTCTACCTTTGAGCTACACCCCCCAGGCCTATTATATTTTTTGTTTTGAAACATAGTCTCATTTTTCCCAAATACTGTTTTTTTTTTTTTTTTTGCGGTACTGGGGATTGAACTCAGGGGCATTCTACCTCCGAGCTATACCCCCAGCCCTATTTTTTTTTATTCTTTATTTTGAAACCGAGTCTCACTAAGTTGTGGAGGGCCTCACTAGGGAGCTGAGGCTGGCCGAGAACCCAGATCCTCCGGTCTCAGCCTCCCGAATGCTGGGATTACAAGCGACTGCCACCACGCCCGGCTTCCTCCCAAATATTGGGATTACAGGTGTGTGCCACTGCACCTGGCTTTTTTTGTTTTGTGGTACTGGGGGTTGAATCCAGGAGCATTCTACCTCTGAGTACACCCTTAGACCTGTTTTTTTGTTTTGTTTTTTTTGTGGTACTGGGGATTGAAGTTGGGGGCATTCTATCTCCAAGCTACACCCCCAGTCCTTTTTTTTTTGTGGTACTGGGGATGGAACTCAGGGGCATTCTACCTCCGAACTATACCCTCAGCCCTATTTTTTATTCTTTATTTTGAAACAGGGTCTCACTAAGTTGCGGAATGCCTCACTAGGTAGCCGAGGCTGGCCGCGAACCCGGATCCTCCGGTCTCCCAAATGCTGGGATTACAAGCGTGCGCCACTATGCTCAGTCCCAGTCCTGTTTTTTATTTTTTTTTATTTTTTATTTTTTATTTTTTTTGCGGTACTGGGGATTGAACTCAGGGGCATTCTACCTCCGAGCTATACCCCCGCCCTATTTTTTTTATTCTTTATTTTATTTTTTTGCGGTACTGGGGACTAAACTCAGGGGCATTCTACCTCCGAGCTATACCCCCAGCCCTATTTTTTTTTTTTTTGCAGTACTGGGAGTTGAACTCAGGGGCATTCTACCTCCAAGCTACACCCCAGCCCTATTTTTTATTCTTTATTTTGAAACCGAGTCTCACTAAGTTGCGGAGTGCCTCACTAGGTAGCTGAGGCTGGCCGCGAACCCGGATCCTCCGGTCTCAGCC
>PVLC010039486.1:0-14266 GCA_004027655.1 Graphiurus murinus
GGTGGCGCACGCTTGTAATCCCAGCATTCGGGAGGCTGAGACCGGAGGATCCGGGTTCGCGGCCAGCCTCAGCTACCTAGTGAGGCACTCCGCAACTTAGTGAGACTCGGTTTCAAAATAAAGAGTAAAAAATAGGGCTGGGGGTGTAGCTCGAAGGTAGAACGCCTCTGAGTTCAATCCCCAGTACCGCAAAAAAAAAGAAAAAAAAGAAAAGAAAACAAAATGGCTGCTGAAGACACAATTCACAATAGCCAAATTATGGTATCAACCCAGGTGTCCATCAGCAGATGAATGGATCACAAAACTATGGGAAATATACACAATGGAATTCTACTCAGCAATAAAGAATAAAATAATGTCATTTGCAAGAAAATGGAAGGACCTGGAGAACATTAAGTGAGATTAGCCAGTCACAGAAAGTGAAGGGACATATGTTTTCTTTAATATGCGCAAGCTAGGGAGTAACTGGGATATCAGAGGGACTCCAAATAATGGAAGAGAAAACTCAGTGAAGCCAGGGAAGCGGTCTAAGGGAAGGGGAGGGGGAAGACTGAGGTTCATTATTGGAAATACTAACATCGACTGTGTGTACATATGTGAAAATCCCAATATCAGTCTCAGTCCTCTGTATGGGAAGGGGGGAGATGGGGAGGTGGAGGTCACCAAGTGCTGTGTGCATGTATGTCAATGTCAACATGGTTTACATTATGATGTGAGACGATAATGCACCAATAAAAGCACACTAAAAAAATACACATTTGAAACTGGGAAAAAATGGCTGCTGCTGGCCACCTCTGGGAAAACATTATATACTTCTTACAACCCCTAGCCTTGTTTTTTTTATTCTTTATTTATTCATTAAGTGGTACTGAGGATTGAAGCCAGGGGCATTCTATCTTTGCACTACCACTAGCCCTATTTTATCTTTATTTTGAAGCAGAGTTTTACTAAGTTGCAGAGGGCCTCACTAAGTTGTGGAGGCTGGGCCCCAACCTGGGATCCTCCTGTCTCAGACTCCCAAGTACTAGGATTATAGGAGTGTGCCACTGCACACAGCTTACATGAATTTTCAGTTTGTTTCAGGAAATATCTGGGTCTGGGGTATCTGGGTCAAATAAAGAATGCAAGAACTTTGCTGTGTGTATGTATGCCACTATCAACTACATTATGATGTTGATGGGGATTGAGCCTGTATTGATTGCTAATAAGGGCAGTATTAATTGCTAGTAAGAACACGCTTTCCTACTTAAGCAGAACAATAAAATCCTTTTCTCTGTCTCTAAGCTGTCAACCAAGAGCTGCAGCCAAGCTTGACCTTGGTCAGCTAAAAGTTGGCTATTAGCCCAGCTGAACACTGAATGTTAAAAACACAGACACCTGCACTTAGAAAAGAATTATATAGATTCTCACAATAGTTTAGACTAAAGTTAAAAGATGAAAAAGCAAGCTATATTAACTCAATATTAATGACTAATAACAAAATAGTTATAGCCCCCAAGTCTTCATACTTTTTTTTTTTTTTTTTTGGTGGTACTGGGGATTGAATTCAGGGTCATTCTACCTTTGAGCTATACCCCCCAGCCCTATTTTTTATTCTTTATTTTGAAACCAGGTCTCACTAAGTTGCAGAGTGCCTCACTAGGTAGCTGAGGCTGGCCGCGAACCCAGATCCTCTGGTCTCAGCCTCCCAAATGCTGGGATTACAGCTTGCGCCACCACACCCGGCTGCCTTCATATTTTAAAAGACTGTATTCCTGTGTTTTTCTTTTCTTTATTATAAAACAAGTTTTCAACATAATTAGTAACTTCTAGCAGATAGAGATAAGGAGAAGCAGAGAAACTCACCAAGGACATAGGAGGACAATACATGCTTTAAACTTTAAGAGTAAAAATAAAGAACAAAATGGGCTTCTACCATGTAGACCCCTGACCTTGCTAACCAAGTAATACATTTTGATCAGAAATGTCTGACCTATATGTCCATGTGAGGATGAACAAAGAAGGCTAATTAAAAGGCTTACACAACAGAGATAACGGGTGGCCTTGGAGCTACTTTTGGTAGGAAAAGACTATTGGCTAAGCAGGGTGGGGAAAAGGAGATAATGAATTCTTATAAAAAATGTTATCTGTTCAGAGACCTCAGTGTCTTACTTTCAAGGCACTCCACTGCATCATCTCTGATGTGATGCTTTAATTGCTCTGTCCCCCCTTTCTACCTGTAATAATAAAACTTTGCTTAAGCTTATAGCAGTACAGTTCTGGCTATTTTTTTTTTTAATTAGCTAAGTACAAGAACCCATGGTGACATCCCAGACAATGTGATTCTATAATGCACCAAGAAAAGTATATAACAACTGCTATTACTAATAGATTATTATGATAGTCATTTAATATATTGTTATAATTATCTATCCTAGTTGTCCTGCCCTCTAATCACCCTCTCTGTACTGTTCCCCACAGGAACATACTAAAGCCTGGCTCCCTTTAGGTGTTGCAAGTCCTTAAGATATTTTCATGATTAGGCCTCAGTTCAATGACTTGGGCCGTCTACTTTTGCTTCTTATTTTCCTGAAATGGTACATCTTCAATTGTGGAATGTTCACCTTTTCACATAAGTAACTGTAGACAAGTCCACATAAGTTTCTTTGTAGTTCTATGGGGAGTCTGCAGACATCAGCCTCAACATCCGTTGTTAGAAACACTCTCCAGCACTACCCAGACCACTGTTTGAGAAACTCTGAGGGTGGAGAATAGAATCACAAGCCCTCCAGATGATTTTGAAATGTGCTGAACTATGAGGACCACTGACCTAGATGAAGGCACTTTGGGCCTTATCTGTCTCTATTTAAGTCCCACCAATGCCCAGGTGTCTTGGTGCACACAGCCCTGCCTGGCCCATGGGCTGACTGTGCCCCTGAGGAAGGGCCAGGAGAGACTATCTCAGCCTCGGAGCTGCTCAGGTGAGGTCACAGCTTTGGTGTACAAGGTAAGGGAGTGCTCATGCCCTGGACCTGGCACAGTTGTCTTCTGGAAGCTCTAGGCTCCTGACAGAGTGCTCTCCCATGTGTTCCCACACAGTGTCCCTGTTGGGCATGCAACTGCAAGTTGGTGATCAAAACCAGACACTCCAGAGTTCCTCAGCAAGGCAAAAAGCCTTTTTACTTCTGCAGAAGGGTGTGCAAGTTGTTACAGTGGTAACTGGGCAGTGGGCTCTTTTCCTTGATTCAAATAGATATGTTGAATCAGGAAAATTAGCGAACTGATAGTTTGGTTGCACGTTAAGCATGTTTTTATTACAAAGTAAGAAATAGAAAGGGAAGAAAAAGCAGTGTGCTGGAGAGACATGCTGGAGAGCCCCAAAATGCAACTCTGCCTCCTCTCAGACCCCTGGACCTTTAATACAGTGTTTACTGGTATTCTCTTATCAGCGTTACCATGCCGACTGGCTAGCAACTCATTTTTCCAGGCAGGTGGTATTATCTTGTCTCTGGTCTGTGTACTCACTAAATGCAGGTGCTGATAATCTGTCTCTTTCTACCTCTCTGCTGTATCAATTGCCCATCAACTATTGGTGCTTTGAAGTAACATATGGAGTTTACATCTGGCATACCAAGGCCTAGGTCACAGAGAAAAAGGGAGACAGAGGCACTAACTGCAGCCAGTGCAGCTGCGTGTAATCTCCAAGAGCAAGGCATAAGATAAGGCTCTTTATGGCTTTTAAGTGTGTCAACAGGCACAGCTACTTGTGATCTCAGGGTTTTTAATTGCATATATATATATATGTATATACAAGCACAGCACCCAGGCTTTGACTGCCTTTTACTTTTTTTTTTTTTTTTTTTTTTGCAGTACTGGGGATTGAACTCAGGGGCATTCTACCTCCGAGCTATACCCCCAGCCCTATTTTTTATTCTTTATTTCGAAATTGGGTCTCACTAAGTTGAGGAGTGCCTCACTGGCTGCCAATCCGGATCCTCCTGTCTCAGCCTCCCAAATGCTGGGATTACAAGCGTGCGCCACCACACCCAGCTGTGCCTTTTACATTTTTATTGGAAATCAATACCACAGCAATATTCCAATACTGGCGCACCCTCCCCCTCTTTCTTTTAACTTGCTTACACCTGTCAAGCAAGGGGAATTGGATAACAAAATTGGTCTGGCTGCTTCAAGCTGAAAGGGGACGGAGTGGGGCCACGGCCTTGAAGGTACCAGCAAACCACTTGTTGGGGGTTAGATCAGCCGGCATTCCCAGGTGGTCCTGGCTGTCCAAGGGGCTCCAGTAGATGTTTATCTGAGGTTCCATCTGTAACACCATCTGGGGTTTGATAGCTTCAATCCTGCTGGGGCCACAACTTGACCATATAATTTAGTAACCATGGTTCAAATATGAGTATGAAAGGAATATGCCCTTTTGAATACGAATATGCCTAATATGAATATGCCTTTTACATTCTTATTGGAAATCAATACTGGGGCAATTTCCCACTACCTGCACACAAGTCACAAAGTCTAGTAAGCAGGCACACTGAGCGGGTGGTGCCCATGAGTTTTTAATCTCTGACGTGATCCTCCCCCTTGCCCTGATTGGTGGTGTTTAGGTTGACTACCCTGTGCGATTGGCCATTTCCTAAGACAGATAGGAATTCCGAAACAAAGTTTGGCAAAGAAACAAAGTTTAAGGTACAACTCTGCAGTGATTGGCTTATTTCTAGGAGAGGCAGGAGTTTTGAAACAAAAGTTTAAGATTCTGGAAGATTCCACTCAACCAAAGGTTCTATGAGCTAAAATGCTGCTGCCTGATCATCTATTTGACAGAAAATATTTTATACTTCATATAGCCCTGTCTTGCACCTGCCACGAGGTGCCTGCGGCAGCCCTACAGCTCTCACCTGGGAGCATTCTCAGGCCACGAGCTCTGGCGTGCTGGTGCATGTGCTCTAACGTGGCACAGCCCTCCTCCAGGATGCCGGGCTAAGACCCCAACATCCCCAACAGTGAGGAGCTGGGCCTCACCAGCAGGAAGCTCCTCAGTGAGGCCATGGAACCTGGGGTCTCCCTGTCCTGCTCTATTGCCTGCACAGCTGCATGGGGCTCCATGGAGCAGCAGGACTTGCAGGCTGAGGCAGAGCTGGCCAGGAGCTCCCCTTCTCCTGCTGCCCCTCATCCAGCACCTCCCAGGGGAGAGGTGGATGGAATCAGCACACAGAGTATGCCAAAGTCACAATCGCTTAATTTCTGAGCTTTTTTTTTTTTTTTTTTTTGCAGTACTGGAGATTGAACTCAGGGGCATTCTACTTCTGAGCTATACCCGGCACCCTATTTTTTATTCTTTATTTCGAAATCGGGTCTCACTAAGTTGCAGAGGGCCTCACTAGGTAGCTGAGGCTGGCCTCGAACCTGGATCTTCCAGTCTCAGCCTCCCAAATGCTGGGATTACAAGCGTGTGTCACCATGCCCGGCTATTTCTGAGCTTTTATACAATGTCTGCTAATCCCTGCTCTAGAAAATAAAGAACATATTCATATTCTATGCTGAGGGTTGTACTTAATGAAGGAGCTAAGATTTCGGTGAATTTTGCCTCTTGAAATAAAATGTCTTTTTGTACAGGTGAAATGTATCCATTATTCTCTTTTCCTTCCTGGTAGAATAACACAAAGATAGGAGCTGTCTATTTATTACTGTAATGGGGAAAAGAAATCTACTTGCTGCCTTCTTTTATCTTAGAAACCATAACACTGAAATTTAGGACCATCTGAATTAAAATCTAAGAAATGTGATGTTTTGAGGGTGTTTTGTCCTGAACCATTCCTCATCTGGTCCTTTAGCATTTAAATCGTAACAGACATTTCTCATGCCCCAAACCCTCAGCACTTGGTTGAGCTCATCATACCTCTGCCACTTGTGTTTGAACACACTGTGCAAACAGCTGCCATCAGCCAGTCAAGTAGGGAGCGATCTCCCTGTCCAGGCCCATGGCTGTTCTGCAGCCTCTGTCACACTTAGGGATGCACTGTTACAGAGGAGAGCTTCTCCATTCCTGGCCACTAAGGACAATTCCATCCACCCCCAGGTCCCATAACCTTAGTAAACAAGCAGATAATGGATCATTGTGATTCTGATGGAAATTCTTGCCCAGTTCTATTACATCCATCTGGGTGTAGGGGCAATATGGCAGGTGTTTCACAACTTGAGGGGAGCCTGGTGGGTTTCCTCCTGGAGTCTAGGGCTATTTTTGTTGTTAAATGGGATCTTACTAAGTTGCTGAGGGCCTTGCTAGGTTGCTGAGGCTGACCTCCAACCTGCAATCCTCTTGTTTCAGCTTCAGGTACTGGGATTACAGGCGTGTGCTTCCATGCCTAGCTAACTCAGTGGGGTTTAAAATATTTAAAGTTGGTAAAATTGTTTCTGTAATCTAGTTTTAAATTAACCCCACCGTCCTTGTCTACAATTTGTAATAAAAGAGTAAAAGGCAGAACTTTTTCATTACATCCCTGCAACCTCTGTTTCTCCCTTCTCTATCTCAGCAGGCAGCAATACCACCCACTGGATTCCTCAAACTAGAAGTCATTAAGTCATTCTTGACCTTTTTCTTCTTTGTGCTTTTCTCACCCCACCCCATTCCTTCCATTCAATGATCACCTGCTCTACCTGAGTCTACCTCCATCATATACCTTGAAAACATTCCCTGAGATTCCCTCCTGCACCCAGGAAAAACAACCATCATTGTCACAATGTCTGGATTTTGAAGGGTTTGTTTTAGAGAGATAGGTATTCAAAAATGTTAACAAATAATCCATTTCCCCACATTTATTTGATATGTCATATTTACCATATATCTTCTGAACTTTCTCTTTTGTCCATTAAATTGCTATATAATTCATCTGCCAGTACTGTTTTTATACCTGAAGGAGCATGTCCTCAAGTAATCTTTTTAAAAAAGCAATTATCATAAGATGCCTATGCTTATTCCATTCTAGGAGTTTACCCCCAGTGTTAAGATACAATTAAAAATCCATCTCTTGGACTCCAAGATCCCGATCATTTGACCCTTGCCTGACTCCCCACCATAGCCGGCCTCACTCACTGTTCCTCTCCATCCCTCACACCAGCCTTCTCTTTGTTCCTAGCCTGTCAATCTTCCTCCAATCCTTAGGCCTTCACAATTATCATTTCTTCTGCCTATAATGCTCTTTCCCCTGACCTGAGCAAATACGTGCACCTGCCTTGTCTCTGTTTATTTCCAGCTCTTCTGGCTGCTTATCCACCGGTGCACTTTGAATCCTGGAGGTGTCCGTGTGGATTCTGCTGTCTTTGCATCCTAAGGAAAAGAGAAGGAAAGAGAATCCTCGAGGGAAACCACCCCTTTCAGTGAAGAGGAAATGTTTTCTCTTCTTTTAAAAGTATGTCAGAAGCTGGGTGTGGTGGCACATGCTTGTAATCCCAGCATTTGGGAGGCTGAAACAGAAGGATCCGGGTTCGCGGCCAGCCTCAGCTACCTAGTGAGGCACTCCGCAACTTAGTGAGACCCGGTTTCAAAATAAGAATAAAAAATAGGGCTGGGGGTATAGCTCGAAGGTAGAATACCCCTGAGTTCAATCCCCACTACCACAAAAAAAAAAAAAAAAGAATGTCAGCAAGCCAGGCGTGGTGGTGCATGCTTGTATTCCCAATACTTGGGAGGCTGAGACAGGAGGATAAAAAATAGGGCTGGGGGTGTAGCTCAGAGGTAGAATGCCGTTGGGTTCAATCCGCAGTACTGCCACACACACACACACAAAGAATGCCAGCAAATACATGTAAAATGGCATGTATTGTTACCATTTTGCAGCCTACAGTGTCATCATTGTTTCACACAAAGATTGTCAGGAAGTTCTAAAATCATTAGTTGAAAAGTCATAAAGAAGCAAGATAGTCTCATGGAGCCTACAGAATAGTCAAAAATTAGTTTCTACATTAAAAAGGCAGGTAAGAATGAAGCTTTTACACTGGAACACTACCTGAAACCCCTTTACCCAGGAGGTCAAACTTGACCTCACTAACAGTGGGACCCAGATATTTGGAGGCTCTGATATAGTGCAATGGGGAGTGCACCCGTGACACATTCTTGCCATGAATGTTTGACCTGAATCTAAGTCCCTAAACCTCACTGTCCAATATACTGGCCACAAACCAGGACTATATTTGACTACTGAATACTTGAAATATGCCTTCTCCAAATTGAAATATGGTGTGTGTGTGTGTATATGTGTGTGTGTGGCTGGAGATTGAACCCAGAGGCATTGGTGTGCTAGACAAGAATAGGTACCAATTTTTGAGTGAAGAATAGCATTTGATAAGTCACTGAGTTTGTTCATTAGTAGTTTTTTATGGTACTGGGAATTGAACTTCTGAGCTATACCCTAGTCTTTTATTTTGTGTTTTGAAACAAGATCTTGCTAGGTTGCTCAGAGTCTTATTAAGCTGCTAAGGCTGTTCTTGAACCTGCGATCCTCCTATCTCAGCCTCCCAAGTATTGGGATTACAGGCATGTGCCACCATGCCTGGCTCATTAGTGATTATTTTCATCTTATAGTTGCTGATTTCATGTTCACCATAACTGGTGCATGAGCTAATAAGTATCTGGAAAATAAAGATTATTTATAGTAAACTTATCACACATTTTGAGTTAAATGAATATTAACATGCTAAGACTTTGACACATAATAAATATATAAATGTGTGCATGTGTATTTGTATGCATATGAATATATGTGAAAATCTGTGTAACAATATGTTAGTGTTTTCTCACTGGTTTATACTTTTATAGTTATATCTTTAAATTTGACTTTTCTGGATGTATTATTGTTTTTTTCTTAATTCATAGTTAATATATTTTTTGTTATAGAAAAGTGAAAAATACAGAAAGGGAGAAAGATGCACAATTTTGTCAGTCTTTTAACACACAGTCAGCCCTCCATTTCTGAGGGTTTCACATCTGTGAATTCAACCAACCTCAGATTGAAGACATTTTTTTAACTTGCATCTGTATTGGACATGAAAAGACCTTTTTATCTTTCATTACCCTCTAAAAATACAGTATAACAAGTATTTACATATCATTTACATTGTATTAGGTATTATAAGTTGTCTAGAGGTGGTTTAAAATTTATAGGATGCTGTGTGTAACTTATATGAAAATACCATGCCATTTTATATAAGGCACTTGAGTGTGCACAGATTTTGATATCCAAGAGGTTCTGTATCCAACCCCCTACCCACACACGGAGGGACAACTGTATACTTATTTTTCATACTGTCACAAATCTCTATTTTCTCATATTTATTTTTCACAAAAATGGGATCATACTGTACATACAGAATGATCTATGCAGTTTTGGAACATGAGCCATGGTTGTATACATCTAGGATAAGATGGATGAGCCTATGAGTACAGAAGGTCCTTTGCATGTGTAGTATACATTCAATTGATTAAGGGTTTTATGAATATTTTGGGGTTTTTTTTGGTGGTACTGAGGACTGAACCCAATGACATTCTACCTATGAGCTATAACCCCAGCCCTATTTTATTCTTTATTTTTTAATTTTTATTTTTTTGCAGTATTGGGGATTGAACTCAGGGGCATTCTACCTCCGAGCTATACCCCCAGCCCTATTTTTTTTATTCTTTATTTTGAAACAGGGTCTCACTAAATTGTGGAGTGCCTCACTAGGTAGCTGAGGCTGGCTGCCAACCCAGATCCTCCGGTCTCAGCCTCCCAAATGCTGGGATTACAAGTGTGTGCCACCATGCCCGGCCCTATTTTTTATTCTTTATTTTGAAACAGGGTCTCACTAAGTTATGGAGGGCCTCACTAAGTTGCTGAGGCTGGCTGCGAATCTGTGATCTTCCTGTCTTAGCCTCCCAAGTACTGGGATTACAAGTGTGCATCACCACACCTGGCTGGATTTTGTGAATATTTAATGAAGATAAATTGTCATTTTGTAATAATTTCAGATACTGTAGGCTCATCCAACACTCAGCCCCAACTTCTCCCTTTCTCATTCATTAATGCATTCACTCATTTGTCCATTATATATTTAGTTCCAGCTTGGTGCCAGTTCCTGGCCAGGTGATAGCTGGTTCTGTGAGACCTAGCTCAGAGGACACCTACTCCGTGTAGCCATTTGGACCACCACACCCTCCTGTAGGCTCTGCTGATCTCACCTGTGGTCATCCAGTGCTGTGATCATCCTCTGATGACCTCTACAACCTGTGAGCTGTATGAGGACGCTGAACCACAGCAGAAAGGGGCTAAGAAAGTGTGGCGATGTGTGATTAAATGAACAAACTTACCAAGGAGGCTCTTTCTGGATCACTGCCTTGGCATGGCAGAAGGAAAAAAGTGGGAAATCACACCCCAGTCTCATGGTGTGTGTCCACATTTCTTTCACTAGTCATTGGCTAAGCCTTTACTGTGCCTGAGAGCCACAAAAGGCAGGATTGCTGGCCACATGAGCCATCCCTTCTTTCCATTTGTCACCTCCGCATAGGTCTGTCTTTGTCCATCTTCCTGCACCTCCATGGACCCTCTCAGATTCATTTACCTGATTAACTTTTTTGTGTGTGGACTTACACATTGGCCTTTGCCTTCCCAATTTCTTGGTACTGTTCCTAGAGTCTCAGCTTCCTCCCTGGGTACAGCACCTAGCATGGGCCAGGCACATAGTTAATGCTCAGTCAGTGAGTGTTTACAGACTGAACAACTGATGGCAACGTCACACAAGGAGCAGCCCCAGAAGTTGGGAACAAATGCCAAAACTGACCTTCACACTGGAAGTCTTGCTATTTTTGTGGTACTGAAATGGGCCTTAAAAAGAGGGAAAATAATCTGTAAACAGAAGACTGGGGTGTGGGAGGAGGGTATGATCAGGCACAGCCCATGCATTAGTTTCATTCCCACATTAGAGGATGGAAACTGAGACTCAAGGAAAAAGTAAGACCAGGAAACTAGACATAGAATACACAGTGATTCCACCCTGAATTCCGCTCTCAGGCATTACAGAATCCTCCTCCTGAAATATGGTGAGCAGCTCCCCAGGAGCCTTGGAGACGAAGGTCACGTGACTATGATTTGTCCAACCAGCAGAGACCATCTTCTCTGGCCACACTGATTGGCTGAGGTCTGAGCATCTGACCAATCACTCCACATAAGTCAGGCCTTACAGTTGGAACTGTAGAAGAAGGCTGTTAAGACAGTTGGTGGCTCAACTGGCACAAGCTCAGAGGCAGTAAGCAAGTCAAGAGAGGTGATTCCTTCTGACATCATGCAGTACCCAGGTACAGCCTTGCATGATTCCCCTGCCATTAGATTTATTAGTTTCCTAGATCACTCTCCCTATTTTCTTTGCTTGCTTGTGTATGACAATTTGAATTTGGTTTTCTGTCACTGTCATCCAAAGACTTCTCACTTTTTCTACCAGATGGCTAAATGGAGACTGCTGGAGCTGTGAAAGTCTAATTTAGGCTAGCTTCCAGGAGGGCCTTCCTAACAACACTGTGAGGCTTCTTTCTTTCTTCTTGTGGTACTGGGAATTGAACTTAGGGGCATTCTACCTCCAAGTTATACCCTCAGCCCAATTTTTCATTCTTTGTTTTTAAACAGAGTCTCACTAAGTTGTGGAGGGCCTCGCTAAGTAGTTGAGGCTGGCCATGAACCTGTGATCCTCCTGTCTCAGCCTCCCAAGTACTGGGATTACAAGCGTGTGCCACCATGCCTGGCTGACACTGTGAGCTTTTTAAAGGTTGTCTGCAGGGCTCTAATCTGGAGATATAGTAGATTGAAGCAACATCTATCATGGGATTTCTATAGACTGAGCCACTCAGTTTACCCACATGAATCAAGGGGTTAACCCTGTTAAGGAACCAACACATGTCTCTACATTAAAGGACAAAACTGAGGCTCAGGGAAAGAAAAAGCTCAGAGAGGAAGCATGGAGCTGGACTGCAAACCTGTTTGTCACGGGGGCTCAGGCATCCAGCTGGTGTCCTATGTGCCCTGGATATCTGAGACTTGTAACCACCATGAGGCTGTGATGAAACCCCCACACACATCCACACTGAGGAAGGCAGGAAGAGAGCGCCTTGAGTCCCTTCTATGACATTTTCTCTTGTCCAGCCTTCACAGCAGCCCTCACAGCAGCCCTGTCTCTCACATTGCTTGGCAATGACAGAGTCATGCTCATGTGACCTCAGGGACAGTCCCCATTCACAAGAGAGGCCAGATCTCCAACTCACCACACCTGGGAACTTCCCAGCCTTGGGGACTTGATCCTCACTGGCTCAGTGGAGGCCTCTTCCAGAGTGTGTAGAGGACCCAGCTGGGAGAGGATGTGTCCTTCCTGCTGCCCCTCCATGTCTCCCTTGACTCTTGGCTCCTCTGTTCCCTTCCCTCAGGGGCAGATCCCTTGGCTGCCATGGAAGACGCTGACTGAGCTGATGAGAAATTGGTACCTCAGCCCCTGGAGGCCTGAAGGAGGTGAGTCCTAACAGCAGAAGCTCTGGTGAGGGGGGAGGGGGGCCTCACACTGTCTGAGGAGGCTATAGAAGCCTCAGGATCAGGAAACAACCCTTAGGCCACAGTGAAGCCACAGGCTGTGGATGGCGGGGGTGGGGGGGTGGGGTGGGGTTCTGGCCATGTGAGTATAGCAAGTCTCTGAAGGGAACACAAGGCCAGTGTGTGCAGGTTTAGGTACACAGAAGGAAAAAGGCAGAGGTCACCCCATGGGGGTTGACAGATCAAATGAGACAGGTAGACAGGCACCACCAGTCAGGCACTTAATGAATAGAAGTTCCAAAGCTCCAAAGCTTCAGGCAGAGAACAGCAGAGAGAGATGCAGGCACAGGGGTGCAGGACACCCATGGTACCTAGGGAGTAGATGTCCAGTATTGGGGCCTCAGCACTTTTGGGGACTGGAGGGCAGGACTCCCATGACATTTTGTTATGGAGCAGGGCAGAGGGTACTGGGGAGCTGCTGAGGAATGCTGAGCAATAGCATGAGAGCATGAGGAGAGCACACCACAGGCCTGCTTGGTGGTCTCCGCACCTGTATTCATCCCCAAGGCCATGTTGTGAGGAACAACACACTCATGATTGAGGGCAATTACATGGAAACCCATGGAAGGAATTCTTCCTATCCTTTCCTGCTCAGCAAGTAGCAGGCCTGTCCCTACAGTTCAAGTCAAAACTCTAGGATGTGTTCTCATTTCTGTCCTTCCTCTCTCCTAAGATGGTCATTTCTTCAGCCAGTCCTGTGGGGGGCCCTTCCAGCCACTGTCCCTGGGCTACCCCATCCCGTCTACTCCCTCTTCTCCCCTCCCCTTCCTTATCAGCCTTCCTCCCCTCTCTAGGTCCACTCCTTATTCCTCCTGCTTTCTCTACCCTCATCCTCTCCTCCTCAATCTCTTCTGTCTCCACTCTTTCCCCATCATATTGTCCCCCTCCCCCTCCTCCAGCACCCCTTCTCAACCTCCACTCTCTCCCATGTCTCCCTCTTCTCCCTCCCTCCCTCTCTGCTGTCTCCTCTCCTTTCTCCCATTCCTCCCTCAGTCCCATTTTCTTTACTCTATCTTCTCTCTGCTACCTCTTTTCTCCTCTCTGCAGTGTCCTGTCTGCAGTTGGTCTCTTCTCTCAATGATAACTCTGGATTCATCCTCCTCATGGGGGTAGGGGGGGTTAAAAGTTTCCACCCCCCACCCAGAGCCCACTGTGCACCCTTAGCCAGAGGCATCTTGTGAAATGAAAGTTGATCACTCACTTCCTGCTGGAACCTCCAACAGATCCCTGCTCTTGAGAACACAACCAAAAGCCCTTCCTGTGCATCTGAGCCTGGATTAGTGAGGGACAGAAGAGGTGACCTGGGCCCACCAGCCAAGGCTTCACATTTCTTAGGACTCCTGGACATTACTGAAGCTACGTAGAAACCCAGAGGAAGCTCCCTGGAGGGCATTTTGGACCTCACATTCACTACAGAAATGAAAACAATGGGCCGAGGAACCTGGAGCTTGCCATGGTAGATATTCCCTAACTGCTACCCTCCAGCTCTCCAGGCCTCCAGCCAGGGAGGCCTGTGATGGACAAGATGTCTTGCTCCTTGCTGGGCGGCCTGTGGAAACTCAGGCTGGCTGAATGGCTCACCTGAGTCAGGCCTCTCAGAGGGACTGATCTGTGCCACTGCCTGAGAAAGGAGAAAAAGTCACTGTGAAAATACTCAACTCCTTGCATGATGT
>PVLC010039487.1:0-14278 GCA_004027655.1 Graphiurus murinus
CCAAAGAATTAACAACAGTGAGACTGAAGAAACAGAATTGTTGACTCTTCTCATTTATAACGCTGCCAAATCTCTACCTTCAGGTAACTAAGAAGAGCGGCTAAGGTAAAACCCACCAACAAGAAATCACATCCCAGATGCCCCTTGGCCTCCATTTTCCCAGTCTGTGGGACACGAAATCAATTCACAGAAATGCCCATGGCCTAGGCATCATCCACACTTGTGGACATGCCTGGGAGACGAGGCACTTGGCGTATATTGACCATGACACTCGGACCTATCTAGGGCAGCAGGGCAGGAACACACTCAACTCGCCCCAATTCCTACCACCACCAACTGAATGTGCCAGAAAGAGCTGGAAAGAGAGAGAGTGAGCAAGCGATGCCTTAATGGAGCAACTATCTAAAAAGGTGATGTCAGCAAGCACATCTGACATGTTCGTTTTATAAAGTAGTTGCTAGAAAAGGATCCAAGTTACTTGACTTGAATTTTGGAGCAAAGAACAGAATGATAAAGCTAAGCTCGTAACAGCAGAAGTCACTCTTCCCAGAGCTCTCAGAAGCCACAGTGGGCTATGAATGCCAGACAGCACTGGGACAAGGAAGGAAATGTTCCTGCCTGCTATTAAAGATGGCTTTGTTCTACCTTGCTGCTCCCACTTGCTGTGTCTGCAAAAGTCTGTTCTTCTCATCAATATGCTGAGGAACATGATCGGTTTGAAAGCTGGAGGTAATGCGGAGCAAGAGCTTTCCTAGATCCTGTCTTCCCAGCGCCTGCTGCTGGGCACAGCCCTGCCCACTTCCCTGCACCTGCTGCCTGGGGCTGAAGGCAGGCCAGCACTGCTGGGATGCAGCTGGTGGCCATGGTTTCTCCCAAAGAGTACTTAAACCCATAGATTTGGACTTATTTGTGCTGATTAACCAACCACCTGTGCTGCCTTTTGCCTTCTTCAAAAGGAGCTCGACTGATGCACAGAACAATACTGAGATTAGTTCAGAAAAATGTGGTTTAAACTTAGGTCCTGGTATAGGAGAAGTGTGGGAGACAGAGATGAGAGGAGCATTCCAGCTCAGGGGAGACTGTGCTGGGGTGCGCTCCACAGTTCCCCCTCCAGCTGCTGGCTAGAGCGGGGCACCTTGCTCATCCTTCAGGAGCAAAGAGTACTCCGGCACTCCTGGGCATCAGGAGGAGGCAGTGCAGGGACAGGCCAACTGAGGTATCAGGAGTCTGGGGCTCCTCTCTGTTAAAGCCTCAGAGATGCCTAGGAATGGAGCAAGGGCTCTTAGGTCACTGTCTAGGAGGGAAAAGGACCCTAGGGGGACCTTCCATCAAAGCCACTCACTCAGGATACCAGAGGTTCTGCTGAGAGTCACAGAGCTTTCTGACTCCATAGCTGCTCTTCCCCAGAGTGACTCACTTCCACTGCAGAAGCATAAGGCTGGGGAGCCACGTGGGAGCCTGGGAGGATCACAGCTGCCGAGCCAGGGTCACTGCTGTTGTCATCTCAGGCCACATGGGAGGCAGGGGGCTAGTGAGGGAATGTGTGCTGAGCTCAGCCTGAGAACTAAAACAAAACAAAACAAAAAAATACCCATGCATATGATTGGAGACTTGAGCAAAGCTGGCCATTTCCAGCACTGTGCTTACAGAGGGATACTGGCATACACAGACCACATCCAGGAAGTCTAGAAAGGCTCCACCATTTGGACATGCACATGAACCAATGTTCATTCTATGTAGAAATGCCAAGAAGTCACATAGAAAAGGAAATAGAGCCGGGCATGGTGGCATACACCTGTAATCCCAGTACTTGGGAGTCTGAGATAGAAGGATTTCAGGTTCAAGGCCAGCCTCGGCAACTTAGTGAGACCCTGTTTCAAACTAAAAAATAAAATAAGGCTAGGGGTGTAGCTCAGAGGTAGGAAGGCTCTGGGTTCAATCTCTAATACCACACACACAAAAAAAAGTAAAGATGAAAGGGAATTAGATTTACTCTGGGTCACTACAGAAGACAGTACTGGGACCAGCAGATGGAAGGAGGCCAATCTTGGCTACTACCAAAGGGAACCTATAACATTTAAAGCCTCCTGACAAGAAAAGGACATCCTAGGTTCCCAGCACTCAGCTTTCAGGCACTTTGGGAAACTCTTTCTTGAAGCCATTCATGAAAGACATCCCCTCTGGGAGGTGGGGCTAGATGGCCCTGCCAAGGTCCTTCTAATTCTAAAAGATTATAGCCTCAAATGGTCTTCCCTTTCCCAGGGAAGTGCATATTAAGGCCAAGACACAAAGTAAAGGACAACTTGGTGGTGGGGGGTCATATCTGTCATAAAATGGAAGGCAATGTTCCGGTAAGCTGCAGCCACGTCAGAAGAATATGGCACAGTTTTAGCAGCGTGCTTATGAGGATATTCCTTTGACGTATACAGTGACTCAGATGCTTTTTTTTTTCAACTTGGATGACAGCCGTTTTTGTGCCTGAAAGCCTTCAGTCTGAAGAACACTGTGTTCCCCTCAGGCTCCCTGCTTTGGATGAAGGCCCCAAGGGTGAGTCTGTTAGGAATAGCAGGCAAACATACTGGATGCACAAACCTGGCTGGGAGTTGTGATACCCCCCCCCCCCACACCACCACCACCACCACCACCATGGGTAGCCTGGATTTCCTGACCCTCCAGGAGCCTCTGCAGGAGCAAACATTGGGCAATCTGAAAGTTCTCTGGGTGCAAGGAAGTTTTTCTTCTTTACTAGCTGCTCTGCTCAGGTTGGAATACCTAGAGCCAGTTGTCCACAGGGGCAGAGAAGACAGCATAGGACACAGAGGAGAAGCGAGGCTCAGGCAGCCCAGAAGTCCCAAGTCACAGTGGTCACTAATAGCACCTGCCCTGCCTCCTCCATGCTTCCTGTTCTGGTGGCAGAGGGGCAGGAGTGGCGGTGGTGGCGGGATCTTCAGGAAACCTTTCCCAGCTGTGTACTCTCTTCCTGGTGGGGTCTCCATAGGGTTAATTGTTGGCCTCCAGGGAAGGGGTCTCAGCATTTGGCTGAAGTTTGTGACCTCAGAGTACAATATTTACACGATGAATTCCAGACAGGGCTTCCAGATGCTCCCTTGGGTGTGGGTCACTCCGGGGCGTGGAACCAGCTCTCCATCTGCTCTCTGATTGCTCTCCAGTGATGGGGAGTATCTGCGAGGGTCAGCTTTGCAGCCTGGACTGGATTTGCCCACCTGATCAGTCACATCTGTCTGGTTCTTCTTGATGGTGTCCTAGCTCTTGGAAGTAATGGCCCAATAAGGATGAACTCTGCTTGATCTCTAACAACAGGGGTGGAGTACTGACTTAGACTTGGAGTACCCTGGTGTTGTTTCAGAGCCTGTTACCTCCTTGTCCTGGGGGCTTCCTGGTGTTCCAACAGGAAGGTGTGGCTCTCTTCTTTCCATTTGGCTGGGAAGGATCTGACCTGAGATGAAATCATTGTTGTGATTCTTATCATTCAATGCTTACTGAGCTCCTGCTGCATTAGGGGCACTAGGCAAAGTGCTGGGGATACTAGAGAGAATAGAAGACTGACTGACAGTCAGGGAGACAGGAATCCAATATAAAAAGATAAATCATGACCTCAGGGTGTTCCCCAGCATAATTGGATGTGATACCATTTATCATTTCTCCTTGGTGTTGGGGATATGGAAAGGGAAGAACTGGTCTCTGACCTCAGAAGGCTGAGGAGGAGGGAGTCAATGGAACAGGGCATAGACGTTTGTGGGGTAAGTCCCAGGGGACTGAGAGCAGGGCTGGTGGGAAGATGGTGCTAAGGAAATGTGGACTTTGATGCTCAAGTAGGAGGTTCCATCTTTCGGTGGTTCCTATCCTTGGAGTAAATCCTCCCTCCCCAGAAGAAGACCTGCCCTCCAGCTCCTGTCCACCTGACATGCCCTCCAGCGAGATTTAGAAAAGAGTCTTATTGAGGAAGTTTCTACCTGTACCTATATGTTGGAGTGTTGGTCCTATGCCTTCTTCTAGCAGTGTGAGAGTTTCTGGTCTAATTTCTAGGTCTTTGAACCATCGAGTTGACTTTTGTGCAAGGTGAGAGGTTAGGGTTTAGTTCCATTTTTCTACATATGAATAGCCAGTTTTCCCAACAGCATTTATTGAAAAGGCTGTCCTTTCTTTAATGTATGCCTTTGGTACCTTTATCAAAGATCATCTGGTTATATATATGGGGCTTTGTTTCTGAGTCTTTTTTTTTTTTCTGTTCCATTGGTCTATATGTCTGATTTTGTACCAATACCATGCTGTTTTTATTACTATCACTTTATGGTACAGTTTGAAGCCAGGCATAAATAGTGCAATAATAGAAATAATGCTACGAACATAAACAAAATTGCCAATTTCAATCTCAAAGACTTATGAGGTAAGGGGGAGGGAGAGGGAGAGCAACAAGAGTTGGGTGCATGTATTTTTCTAACACTCTGTACCCCAACATAATGTAAAATTACAATACACCCAATTAAAAAAAGATTTAGAACGGAAAATTTCCCCAAAGTATTTACTGTTTATTTGACCAGATAATGCAAAATATGAAATTCAAAAGTACCAAAGGGTAGCCAGGTGTGGTGGCATACAAGTGTAACCCCAGTACTTGGGAATCCGAGATAGGAGAATAAAAGATTTGAAGCCAGCCTCAGCAATTTAGTGAAACCTTATTTAAAAATAAGAAAATAAAAAAAGGCTGGGAGTGTAGCTCATGATAGAATTCACATGAATTCAATCCCTGGTACCAAAAAAAAGAAGTAGCGAGGAGTACGGAGTACCTCCCCATCCCCAGACATCCAGTCCCCCAGTTCCCCTCTCCACAAGGACTCCTTCCATTCCCACCTCCTTGCTTGTTTATCCATCCACAGATACTCTATGGACAGACGACTATGAAATATAACCTTTCATTCTGAAATATGTGCCATTTTTAAACGCAAAATAACACTGTTCCCATTTATTTTAATTTTTTGGCACTGGAGACTGTACCCAGGGCCATTCTACCTCAGAGGCACACACCCCAGTCCTGTTTTATTTTGTATTTTGAAACAGGATCTAAGTTGTGGAGGGCCTCACTAAGTTACTGAGGCTGGCCGTGAACTTGCAAACCTATCTCAGCCTCCCAAGTACTGGGATTACAGGCATACACCACTACACCTGGCTCCTTCCTTATTTTTTTAAGGTTTTTATATCTTGGCAATCATTCCATAAAGGTACATACGATGCTGTTTAATGATTCTAAATGTTGTGAAAAATTCTGAATGAAGGTGCCATACCATATTTACTTAGCGGCCTGATAGACCTTTATGTATATTCCCATTTCTTTTTATTACAAACAATATAGCAACAAATATCCTTGTACATATTTCATTTAACACATGTGAAATTATGTCTGAATGACCAAGTCCTAGAAGCAGAATTGCCAGGCCATTCATGACAGATATTGCAAACGCTCACTCTAGAGGACTTGCCTAGTCCTGCCAAAAATGTATGGCGTAAAACTTTTGCATCTCTGACAGTCTGGTGTGGCACCTTATCATACTTTCAATTTGCATTTCTCTCATTAAGAGTGAAGTTGAGGGGTTGGGAATGTAGCTTAGTGGTGGAGCACATATTTAATATGTGGAAGGCTCTGGGTTCTACCCCTAGCATCAAGAAAAAAAAAGTGAAGTATTTTTTTTTATTTCAGAGCCATTCATATTTCCTTTTCCCAGGATCTGTCTGTTCATAATTTCTCCACATTTTTCTTCCAGTTTGGTGTTTTCTCACAGATTATAAATCTATACAATATAAGTCTATATTATAAATCCTATAAGGAGTAAGGTTGTTTCTACTGTGTCCAGCCTGAAGGGTATTCTGCAGTTGTCTATGAGAGAGTGAGGCTAAGGACGCTGAGCCCCAGAGGAACCACCCCAGATCAGGCAGGCCTGGGGACAACCGGCTTAGTCAGGAGCTGGTTCTGATGCTAGGGTATCCTGAGTGACCAGCTGTGCACAGATGGAATCTGTGTACAAAGAACATGGTAAGCACAAGTTCTGCCCTCACAGTAGCTCAGCTTCCACTGTTTCTGAATCTTAAGTGAGGAAACCAAAGCAAAACGAAGACATCACAGCCGGGTACAGCAGTGCACGCCTGCAAACCTAGTACTTGGGAGGCTGAGATAGCAGGATCGCAGGTTCACAGCCAGCCTCAGCAACTTAGCAAAGCCCTTCACAACTTACTGAGACCCTGTTTCAAAATAAAAAACAAAACAGGGCTGGGGTTATAACTTAAAGATAGAACATCTCTGGGTTCAATTCCCAGAACAAAAAATAAATTTTAAAAAATGATGAAATCAATCTCCGTAAGGGATTGCACAGTGAGCCAGGCAAGAAAGGGCACATAATACTTCTCTTTTCACTTTATAGGATCCTTCAGCGGAGGAGCCAGGGAATGAGTATATTTGCCTGCCTACTTCTTCCTTCCTCCCTTCCGTCTTTCCTAGCTCCTCTCTTTTCCTTCCTCTCTCCGATCTATCCATCCCATCAATCTACCCATTTAATATTGATTGGTGGGGCAGGTAAGGCTTTTCTTCCTGAGCTGCCTTCTCATAGAAATCTCATTGTTGAGCCAGTAGTGTATATCTAGCATCTCTTCCCATTACTTCCCGTAGCTCTTGACAGCTAGGTCTTCAGTTCAGAGCCAGTCATGGAGAAGAACAGCAGGGGTTATGTTGGGAGCCATCTTAGAACCGCACACTGGGGTCAACATCTTGGACTGGCTCAGCTGAGTATATAGTACCGGCTGGGTAGAATTTGTCCACAAATGGACAGACTTCCAAGGGAACTGATGGACTCGATAAGAGTGTGGACTCTCATGTCTTCTCCATCTACCAGTAATGTTTAACCCTTTCTTTCTCTAGGCTTGTCCCATGACTGCTTTGCTGTCTTTCCTTATCTTGACCCATGACAATTTGCTAGCTCCTGTGTTTAATCATTTTTTATGATGCCTTGTTTAAACCTTCTATAAAAGAAAAGTGTTGGCTACAGGGGGACAGGAGATTCAGACTACCTCCTCCTCCAGCCACCCCAAATATTAAATATTGTATATAATAGTTTTCTTTAAATTATCATTTCTGACTGAGTCATTTCATGCAAGAGACTTGTAATCAGTGGCAGCTTTCAGCAGCAGCTTTCAGTGGCAAGAACACGGAACAAGTAGTATCCATTACAGGATTATGTTAATTAGCCTCAGTCATACCATCTATGGACCTCTCAGGTTAGAGCTGCTGTGGGCCTCCCATTATAGCTCCAATAGTCCTTTCTCTAGGTTTCTCTTTCTGCCAACCAAGCCCTGGCCTAGAGGCCACCAGGGGCATGTTGAGTGCCTGCTTTACCTACTGTGAGGCCCAGGTTTTCCATGCTTCTCTGCAGGATGGTTCTGGCCCTATCACTAAATTGTTTTGCTCCTCAATTCTGGAATAAAGGAGAAGGGGAAGAATGGACTCTCTGCTTCCAGGTCTTATCTATATCCCTCCAGCACCTGAGGCAGCAGTGGTCCCAGCTTCCATCTTTCATCAACACTTCCTTGAGGTCTGAGAATCAGCTATGCAGCACTCCCTGGTCGGAGGTTCAGTACAAGCCATAAAACACCCCTCAGAGGTATGATCACGAGCCTCCAGGGCCCTCTTCTCTGAGATCTTCGATTCTAGGGATCCTACCTCTCTTTGTGGTTCCCCAGCCCTGGGGGCAGGCACTGTTTTTGACAGTTAAAAGTATCTAGGTTGCCTCAGTATCCCTTTTTGGTCTCTCGGGTTTCTAATACTCACATACTTCTGGTATTAAATCCTTTCTGTCTGAAATACTTAGTATGGCCTCTATTTTCCATCAGATACATCATCTAACTGTATCAACAGATATGTATGTATCTAACTTTCAATTATAGTCCAGAGGACTGATCAGCGCCCTATGGTAGTGGAGAGGATCAGGGTAGGAGAAGCAGTAACTTTCTGATGCTGGAGTGATGAGTATTGGCCACATACAAAACTGGCACCCAGAACTTTAGAGGCTCAGCCCCTGTAGAGAATCAACTGGAAGATTTATTAGCCAAGTGCTCCCTTTGTCCCATGATCAAAGTCATGATCTATTAAAAAAATTACCAGCCGGGCGTGGTGTCGCACGCTTGTAATCCCAGAATTTGGGAGGCTGAGACAGGAGGGCACTCTGCAACTTGAGACCCTGTTTCAAAATAAAGAATAAAAAATAGGGCCGGGGGGGTGTAGCTCAGAGGTAGAATGCCCCTGGGCTCAATCCCCAGTACCCAAAAAAAAAAAAAAAAATTACCCAGGTTCCATTCTTACCCCAGGGATGACTATATTACCCTCAGCTAACAATTACCAAGACCTTTCCAATGGGACATTTAATTAATAAAATTTCCTATGGCTGATATTTTTCCTTTCCCTTTCTAAATTTATAATATGAGAATAGGTAAAAATTATATATGATTTATATAATTTTATATATAATTTGGCTCACTTGGACAGACTAGGGAAAAGTATGCCACAAATCAAATAAGCTAAACAACAGTCTTGTCCAATGTCCTTGAGCCTTCCGCACACTCCTTCCATCCCCACTACTTACAAGTAAAGAAGGGTTCAAAGGCTTATCTTGTTTAAAGTAATAACTATGCAAGGATATCCAGCTGATCTAGAAAGAGATTTAAATGTCTTCTATCCAAGAGCTTCCAAATGTTCTGATTAAGATCTTGAGTTGTATCCGAATCCCCATAAATGTGTTGGCTAAATTCCAAAGCTGCAAATTAAAAGGGTCTTGTATTATGTTTGTCCTTTTAAATGGAAAGAAAAAAATAATCAGACTATGCTCCCTTCTGTTAAACCCAAGAGTACACTAATAGTTCAACTCTTTTATGGAGTCTTTAAAAATACAATTTTGGAAATTGCCTCTATTTCAGCATAGTCTCTAGGATGCGGAACCACAAAGAAGAAAAATATTTCCTACCTCCATGTTGGAACCAGTTTCAGGACCCAGAACTCCAAGCCCCCAACAATTAAGAGCCCTGAGCGCCACCATTACTTCTAAGCTCTGTACATTCACTTCTCTGAGCCTTTTGATTTCTTGACTTTAAAATCTGAATTATCAATCCCAAACTACAAAATCATGAGAATTATAGACATTTGATTCCCCATTCACTTAACAGGATGCCTGAGTAGGAACTAGTATAAAACCCAAATCTCAGCTAGGAAATTTGAGCTACTTCAGAAAATTCCAGAGTTCAATATTCCATCCCTAAGCTTAATGTCAAATAGGCAAAATGGACAATTTCATTCCCCTTTGTGCTAGGGGAGCAAGGGCAAAACTCTAGCAAGAATGGACTTTAAACATCTCCCAACTATAAATCCAAAAACATCTCCATAAGCCCAATACTTGCCATTGCATGAGCCCATTTTTGATACCTAATAGTGTGATTGACCTCTACAGTTATGGAGACACAAAGCCCTGAATATACCCTCCTTGCAAGAAAAGCTTGCTGTTCCATTGTTTCTAATGACCATTTGTTTAGTTAGTGGCATAATTTCTGTAACATCAACTTTGATCCCCATGCCTAACATTCCACGTTCTTCTTCCTCAGTGCCCATAAGCAGATGAGCTGGTTGGCTCCACAGAAGTCAGTCATTCTTAATTCTGATCCCCATGGGGCCCCTTCCAGGGATGACATGAAACCTTAGACACACATCTTTCAGACACAGTGTGGACAGTGTGGTGGTCCAGGCAGCTCATCCTCACAAGTGAAAACACACTGCATCACTGTACCCCACCATATAAGGTGCATATATGTACACAAAGGTCAACTGCAGCTGTGGTGATGTTTGGTCCTGGTATATCAATCACTGCTGTATCCAGAGTGACTGGCATTGTGCCAGGGCTACCTTGGTCTGACCCACTCAGGCCTATAAAGATTACTCTTTAGGAGTTGACATGGAGCCCTGGCTTATTTTGTGAATTCCTTTTGCAATGATGCTATGCCTAGACTCCTGAAAATGAGTCTATATTTCTGAGCTCACTTAGATGTAGGGAGAAAGAGGGTGGTCATAAGGGAGGTAGAATGTGATTCTAAGCACTATCTGAATCCAGCCATGTGTCTGAGGATAAGACCCCTGTATTACACACTAGAATTTAACATATAGTCAAATATATGCTATACTATATTTATCTCTTCTACTCCCCTCAAGTATTTGCTGAGGCCAAGATTATACATTTGGGCCGATTCCAAGATTTGAATTATAGGAAGCTGTTTTCATATATACCAATTGGGTTATTTTACACAAAATTCAAGCGTGCTGGATGTCTGAGTCTGAATAAATTATAGAATCATTATGCTGAGAATGGTCTGTTTCAAAAAGGCTCAATCCTGGTGTCACTTGAACTGAACCACAAATTCCCTGAACATTTCTGCATGTGGGCATGTTAACTCAAACATTCATAATACAACCCGTTTTTGCATAATGCACACAGACCCCCGTGCAGTTTTCAAATTAATCCTGCATTATATATTAACACAAGTGCAATACACATGGCCACTAATTTCTCTATAGAACAAATTCTTTTCTAGAGAAAAAATAACTGCTGGAGAATGCATTTGGTGTTGTGCATAATCAATCAGCTTTCAGCCTTCACACTAAGTGTATATAAATTTAGGGTCTTGAGGTAACACCCTAATGGTACTGAGCAAGCAGGCTGGATATCAAGGGCAAGATTTAAGGCCCTACCAAAGAGTTTTGGGCCCAGAGCAGTGTAACAGCACAAGAAAAAAAATCAAATGCTGCCAAGATGGAGGGAACCTTCTGCCTACCACCAGCCCCATCGACTACATTGCTGGGGACAAAGAGCCTGAATAATAAATGCATGGCTTCAAGTCTCCTCCAGTCAAACAGGTGCAGACTATATGTCTTCCATTCCAGTCCTCTGAGGATCAGTAAAGCAGGACTCAATTTACCTAAATATTTTTCTCTGTGGTTGCAAAAGTGGTTCAGATGTTGAGACTGATGACATCACACATGGACCAAAGGGTCTGGAAAAGTCGTCATCCACCTAATGTTGCTTTCTGGGGAGAGCAGATGCCCAAGCTGTTCTACAACCACTTGAGCAATGGGAGGGGCAGGCAGCTTTGGCTTATTCAGTGGTTAGGGTGAGGCCAGAGTGAGCAGTGGTTGAGTTTGCATGGTTTGAACTTCCTGCTAGCACCAGGGAGGGAGCATGTCCATTTTCTTATTGATGTGTTCAAAGGTAGGACACAGGGAGAGGAAGGAGGGGTGGGGCTTGAAAGGTTGTCAGCAGGCAAATGTCAAAATTGGAGCCAGACTTGGTTTTTGTTGTTGTTTGGGAACTAGGGATCGAACTCAGGGACATTCTACTCTAAGGTATGACCGCCCCGAGCACTTTCTATTCTGAAACAGGGTCTCCCTAAGTTGCTGAGGCTAGCCTCAAACCTGCAATCCTCCTGTCTCAGCCTCCCACGGACTGGGATTATAGCCACCATGCTTAGCTGAGCCAGACTTGTTATTACAATTTCTCTACTCTCAGATGCCCTTGGGAATTTAAAACCCCATTCTGAAATTTACCTACTAGGTAACTCAACCTACCTAAAATGGTATCCTCATCAGGAAAAGTTGTGTAACACTGAAATGATGTTGTATTTGAAGGAAACTAGCTTAGTGCCTATACATAACAGATGTTTTATAATTATTCCTTAATCTAAATCCAGAAATTTAAGAAAAAAGTCTATTCCTTCCCCATAATGCACATTTATCCTCAGCTTTTTTGTTCTTATGAAAATGAGAGAGAGGCCATGAGCCGCTGTTACTTAGCAGAACTACTGGGATATAGAAGACAGAAAAGGGGAGTGGAAGGAGATAAAAAGCCAGTGGAGCTGGGAAGGTGGTGGTCAGGGTTGTGCACAAGGCAAACCCTCCAAAATGTGCCACACATTTCTGTCTGGGTCATCGCTGCTGCTCAAAATGGACAGAAGCATCTGCTCTGGCTAGAGAAAAAAAATGGCCTCAGTGGGTTAGGGGAAATGGCAGGTATTATGGGTGGAATGGAATCTCCCACACAAAGGATAAAGTCATAAGTCTTAGTTACTCAGAGTGTGACCTTATTTGGATGTGGGGTCTTTGCAGAAGTAATTAAGATGAGGTCATACTCAATTAGGAGAGGTCCAAAATCCAGTGAGACTGGGTCCTTTATAAGACACAGTCACAGACAACTGGTAGAAGGCCATGTGATGACAAGATACATTGGAGTGCTAGAGCTCAAGCCAAGGACTAATGATTGACTACCACCACCAGCTCTGGTAAGGGGCCAATAGTCCACCCAGAGTCTAACATCAGCGTGCCCTGCTGATTGATGTCATGATTGAGAATGGCCAGTCTCCAGAAGTGAGAAAGAATAAATTCCTGTCTAAGCCATCTGGTTTATGGTACTTCATTATGGCAGCTCTGGGAAATTAATACAGTGGGAAGAAATCATCCACTACTTTTCATCTTTCTTTGGAAGATTTTAGTGTGTAAGTTTACTCAAAATTGGAATAAGTTTGGATGCTAAAGTGTTTTGCTACAGAATAACAAACTACAGATCTCTATATATTGCCAGCTAGTTATTAAACTGTCCAGAGTTATTTTAAATGTACAATATATTTTACATAAAGAGTGGGGGCTCATAATCATCTCATACTCCATGGTCAATATTACAGAAAATTTGCAAACAAGATAAAGATGCAAGATATACATGCAAAAAGAAGATGGTGACTAACTCTGGGTTGTGGGATTATAGATCATTTTTCTTTCAAATTTTTCTCATGATAAGAAATATTTTTAATAAAAACACATTTTTACTTTCAAAGAAATATTATTTTCATTAAAGAAATAGAATTCAATGCTTTGTTGGATTATGAGCTTCTGTCTTGATTTTTGATCCTAGGTCTCTGCGATATGTTCTTAGACTGTTGATCAGGCCTAAAAGGATTAGGATAGAGCACATGGTAGTAGGAACAAGGAATTGTTCCTTCAGAGAGTGGGAGAAAATGAATTTACCCTGCCAGGGCTCAGGCCAAGGAGGTTGTGGATAATATTTTTTTCTGATTTCATATAATAATCTGGATAGTTCCTCTTATACTCAGGAGTATTTACAAACAGGCCTTAATGTCTAGCTGCTTAGTCTATTAGTTCTCTTGTAATAAAAAACCAAACACATATAAAGTAAATAGGGAGTTCTGATTTCACTATGCAGGCACACACCTAATACAACTCCTGTCTCCTGCTACTTACAACTAAAATAGACAAAATACACAAAGCAACTACCTGGGTACTCAAAATAGTCAACAATCAATAGATTTTGGAGGAGTAAAAGTTTGGTGATATAGGGGAGTGATTTCCCCAACGTTTTTTCTCTTTTATCTCTAGGCTATGCCCAGAAAGTGCAATTGTGGAAATGCAGGGAACAGCAACAAGATGAGCACCTAAAAATCAGAAGTTGTGTCTTTTTGGCCAGACTAACTGGAGAAAATGGGTCCTTATATCGGATGGAAAGAGCAGGGGGAATCCTAAAGAGGAATAAGCTGGCAACAGAATCATCAGTGCACAAACCCCACAAATTCAGAGTCTGCCTGAGCTGCACAGGAAGGACTCAAACTGTCATCAGGAAGGCTGAGGCAACAACATAAACTTAGTTATGGCCAAGTCCCAGACTAAACTCTGAATCACATGAAACAGACCGAAAGTAAGACAGCAAAGATTTTTAGATTCTGAACTGAGAGTGAAAGCATAGAATTTGTAGTTTGAGCCTAACCAAGCCAGGTATGATGAAAAGTATATCCTACCTGCTAAGTTGGGTAGCCTGGAGCAAATTTTAACCTCTTGAAGTTTTTGTTCACATCATCTGCAGAATAGAAATTATAGTAACTACCACTTTTAAAGAATTTTGTGAGGACCATATGGATTAATATAAGCAAAGGCCCAGGCAAGTGCAATTAATAAATCTTTGCCTCCAAATAGTCACTCCAAAGGACTGTGGCAGTGAAAGTTACAAGGAAAGCCCTTACCAAGGCAAAGGCTGTTAGGAAGATCCACATCCCTTGCTGCAGTTTCCTGAAGAGTGCCCCCATGCCTTATATCAGATTGTTCTAAGCAAAAACTGATCCATGGCCAAATGTCTAGCATATGCTGAATTAAAGTAAATGTCTTTATTATATAGAGGCA
>PVLC010039488.1:0-14249 GCA_004027655.1 Graphiurus murinus
CTCTTACTGATGGAGTGATTTTAAGAAATTTGCTTAACTCTTTAAACTTTCAGTGAAAATTGAGACTAGTAATATACATTTCATAGGATTTATATGAAGACGAATGGATTAAACTATGTGTATATAGTTTGTATATGTAACTAAATATATTAAAAACTAAAGATTCACTAAATAAATGTTTATTTTGGTGCTGGAGATTAAATCTCTATCCTTGTGTCTGCCAAGCATGTACTCTGCCACTGAGCTACATCCCCAGTCCCTAAATATATATATCTTGCTCTTTAATTAGTAGCTGTCTAATAAATAAAATTTTTAGGAAGGTTTACAGTATGCAAAGTTGGTGAAAACCATGGAAGACTGTGGTGAGGAAGTTATGCTAATTTCTTCATCTCAGTATCTTACTGAACTTAGTAAGGACTTTTGACAATGAGGTAGGAAATAAGGTATGATGTGGGCAAATCTCCTGACTGTGGCTGAAGTCTGGTTATTGTCAAATGACCTGAGTTCTAGACTGTCTCCCATTAAACATTTGATTTTGAACCTTTTTGCTCTGCGTATCTTCACTTATATAACCAGAGAGTTATATTAGTTGTTCTTGCTGAGCAGAATTAAATATGCTAAACTTCAATTTCAAATTTAATTTCATAATTTCCAACTCATGAACATTCTTTTGTATGGACATCATATACTGATCTATTATTCTATGAATTACTATTTTTCTTACTTTAGTAGTGTGCAGATAAATCTGTTATCTTTTAAGTTCTTCAGGCCTCTTGGATAATACTGCAGGAAAGGGAAAAGGTCTACCGCTCCTGAAGTCGCAGTTTCCTCACCCTTTACGCCATCTTTTGATGCCAGAAGACCAAGGGAACAGGGTCTTATCTCCAGGGAAAATTCACATCATGTATCTATAATAGCTGGACCTTTTCTCATCGAAACTAAAATGTCCCCTAGGACAGCTAACCTCTCTTAGAAGAAGCGAAAGGCAGTAAGAGTGGCACATATTTCTGGGCTGTAACCAATACAGTAAGAAGAGCCTAAAGACTAATGAGCAGCAAGCCCTTTGCTTCAGAGCACGCTGGGAGGTGGAGCGAAGGCAACAAAGCAGAATTTAGACCTCAGAGAAGTTTGACAAGGTTTAAAATTGAGTTATGATAGCTGGGTGCAGTGGTGCACACCTGTAATCCCAGTACTTGGGAGACTGAGACAGGAAGATTATAGGTTCGAGGTCAGCCTCAGCAACTTAGCAAGACCCTGTTGCAAAATTTAAAAAAAAAAAAAAAAAAAAAAAAGGGCTGGGGATGTAGCTCAGAGGCAGAATGCCCTTGGGTTCAATCCCCAGTACACAAACGAACAAAGTTTATGATCCAAAGATAGCCTGTGTTCAGTGACTTTAGTAAACTAGTGCTTTAAAGTGAACTTGGTGAAAACTGCAGATCTTTTTGAAAAATAACCCACAAGGTAGAATTGGTATTAAAAGAAACTGGGAAAATGCATATGGATTCAAAATTGCTAAGCAGTGTTTCAGAGCTATACCTGAAAATACATTGGATCTCCTCCTAAATTCTTTGTTAAAAGGAGGTCCTAAATTTTTGAGGTAGGTCTTCATTCTCTCTTGGGACCTTTCTCTATCATTTACTGCTTAATCCATTGGCATCTTCAATTCTATTCCCATGGGATCAATTCCAATGGCCTATATGTGCCTAGAGCTTCCCTGTAATTAAAAAAATTCTTGGTCTTGTTGTCTGACTAGCTACTATACTATCTTATTTCTACTTTATTTCACCAACAGATTATTGTTTCTAAAAACTGACTCCTGAAGCACTGCCCTCTCCCTTCTTGACACCTAGCCCTTTCTTTCCTCCCTCCTTCCCTGCTGCTGCAGTTGCTTCATGCTCCTGGAGGAGCTCTTGTCAACAGTGATGGGGCCTTGGGCCTCCACGTTACTGCGGGATGAAGAGCTCAAAGACATCAAGAAGGAGACAGGCTTTTCCCCCAGTCAGATCACTCACCTCTACAGTCATTTCATCAGCCTGGACAAAGGAGAGAATGAGACTCTCAGCCATGAAGATTTCCAGAGGATTCCAGAACTTGCCATCAGCCTATTAGGGGATCAGGTATCAATGCCTTCTTTCCAGAGGGAGAGGACCAGATGAACTTCCATGGATTCATGAGAACTTTGGCACATTTCTGACCCATTGAGGATAACGAAAAGAGCAAAGATGTGAACAGGCCAGAACCACTCAACAGCCGAAGCAACAAACTGCCCTTTGCTTTCCGACTATATGATTTGGATAAAGATGACAAGATCTCCCGTGATGAGCTATTACAGGTGCTACGCATGATGGCTGGAGTGAGTATCTCAGATGAGCAGTGGGGCAGCATTGCAGACAGGACCATCCAGGAGGCTGACCAGGATGGGGACAGTGCCATATCTTTCACAGAATTTGTTAAGGTTTTAGAGAAGGTAGATGTAGAACAGAAAATGAGCATCCGATTTCTTCACTAAAGGACAGAGACCAACCTGTTCTTGCTTTCTAGTATTTAAGAACTGGAACTTAAACGAGTCCTCCTATCCACCATCCCCACCTCCATCCCATCATTACCTTTCTTCCAAATTACTACTGCTATTGCATGACAACTCCAAATATGTTCTGTCCACATATAACTGCCTGTGGTGTATAAACAGGGCATTACAGAATGGTACACCCAGTCTGTTTCTGTTCAGTATCCATCCACCAGTTCTCCATTTATAAATACCATCTTCCCCTGTTTTGTTGCCGAATGCCGCATATCCATCCAGTCTGAGAACAAGAGCAAGAATATGTCAAGAACCAGCCCGCAAAACTCTCACTCAATGTAGACTCTAGCCATGCTGTCTTCCCTCCAGCGAGGCTTCAGCATGCTCCTGCATTCTTTGCTTCTTACTTCCCTGTCACCCCACTTACTGTGCACTTAGTCTTTTAGCCTCCCTGCTTTTTATTGAGCCTCAAAATTCCCTATGTTCTAACTTGGTACCCCAAGCTATGCCTGTTAAATCTATTTCTGACTTGGCAGCATAGTTTGGTGGTATGGCAGTTTTTATCTACCTTCACTCTTCCACGGGTCTCTGGGATGTTGCCTTTCCAGGAGCTTTTCGGTAACCAGCACTTCTCTTGGAAGAATGCTCCCTGCACTGTTTTGTCATTGAAGGCTTCTGGATTATGTCCTTCTTGAAAGGTGGCCTTGGTGCAAAATGGAGAGCCCACTCATAGATGGCTTGCCCAGGGCACTCTACCTCTACCCTCTAATTGTCAACTCATGTACCTGTGTGGCTTCTCTTTTTTTTTTTTTGCGGTACTGAGGATTGAACTCAGGGGCATTCTACCTCTGAGCTATACCCCCAGCCCTATTTTTTATTCTTTATTTTGAAACCGAGTCTCACTAAGTTGCGGAGTGCCTCACTAGATAGCTGAGGCTGGTCGCGAACCCGGATTCTCCGGTCTCAGCCTCCCGAATGCTGGGATTACAAGCGTGCGCCACCACGTCTGGCTTGTGTGGCTTCTCTCGTGAGTGCAGTATTGACTATTCAGAAAACAGTCATATAAGCCACATGTGGTGAGCACACCTGTAATTCTAACATATGGGAGGCTGAGACAGAAGGATTGCAGGTTCGAGGCCAGCCTTGGAAACTCAGCGAGACTCAGTTTCCATATAAAAAGGGCTGGGGGTATAGCTTGGAGGTAGAATGCCCCTGGGTTCAGTACCCCATACTGAAAGAAAGAAAATGGTCATGTGTCTGTAGGATTGTTCAACTTTGGGACACTCACCTCCAGAGTGACTGCTGTGACAATACGCTTGGGGATTTTCTCATGGCTTTCCGAACAAGTAGGCTGTGTGCCCTATAAAACCTGCTGGGCTCACTCTCTGTGGTTTGGCTGATGTCTCAGTGTTAGTGCACTGGAATGCTTTTCACATTTCCAAGTAGAAAGACAAGTGTTACAGAAGTGCCTAACTTATCCTAGTCCTAAAGAATTAAAGATGGTCCTCAGTGTCTTGAAGTTTAGCACCAAATTCTTTATGAATTTTACACTTGGCAAATGTTAATGCTGAAAGCCATAGTCAGCTCCCAATTCTGGCCCAAAGCATTGACTGTATTGCGTCATTAGTTGCCTGCTTATAATATCTCCCTAGTTCCTTGTATAGGCCACCGTTAATCCCTTAGAAACAAGGGTCTGCCATTGGTGCACAATGTAAAGTGGTATCAAAGGCCTTTGAGGCAGAGCAACTACCCTGTGAAAGTCAACTTAGTTTAGACTTCATTGAGTCAGGCTGTTACCATCCTATGTAGAAGCCCTTGGCTGACTTTGTGTGACTCATTCATTGCTGGTTTCCTTGCTTTAGAAGACTAGTCAAGATGTGTAAACAATTGTTTAGGAAGGGAATTGCTTAAAAATACCACTGCAAAGGGATGGGCAAAGGTGAGGGACAGGGGAGTGGCCAGGCTGGATGAATCAAGTATAAATGAATGAGAAGTGCTGGCTGCAGGACAGGAGAATGCCTGCCTCCTCTCCAGCTGCCCCAAGTTTAAAAAAAAACGAGGAATTTTTAAATATGAAGTTATTAGCAGCCTGAATTCGTGATTAAGTGGTGTGATATAGGAATTGTATAAAAGGGAAGAATTGTCCGATACTGATTTCTTGGAGAGGTACTTCAGAGGCTCCTTGATTTGCATATTTAAAGTCCCTAAGATTATGACTTTTCCCTTTGGCTGTAGAGCAAACATTTAATCCATAGTTGTGCCTTATTGTCCCATTAAAATTGTATTCTTGAGTCCATCAATAAATATTTGTGGTTATAACTAAAAAATAAATAAATAAATAAAAACTGACTTTTTACTTCTTGCAACTGGGTATCCACTACTATCTTATGGAATGTATTCCCTTGAAGGTAACGAGTGACCTCATTATGGCCAGCTCAGAAAGCTTTTTTATATAGCCTTATTGAAGCTTATTTATAATAGCCTTATTAAAGTATAACTGTCATGAAACAAACTGAAAATATTAAAAAACTACAGTTTGGTGAATACTGAAAAATATATACATCCATGGAACCATCGTTATAATCAAATGAACTAACTCAACAATCACTTCTCACAGCTTTCTTATGCTCTTTTATAATCTTTCTTTATGCACCTTATCTTCATATCCTAGGCAACCACTAATGTGCTTTCTGTCATTATAGATTAGTTTGGATTTTTCTGAATTTTATGAAAATGGACAACATGTACTTTTTTGGGGCATCTGTTTCACTCAGTATAATTATTTTGAGATTCATATATGTTATTTCTTATACTAGTAGTTCATTCCTTTTTATTGCTCAGTAGTATTCCATTTTGTGGCTATACTGGTTTGTTTTTCCACCTATAAAGATGTGCTTATCAAAACAAGACAGAACAGCCAGGCATGGTGGCATGAGCCTGTGGTCCCAGCTACTTAGGAAGTTAAGGCAGGAGTATCTCTTGAGCTCATGAGTCCAGAAGTGAGGGGGCATCATATTTTCCTAACAACAATTCAATTAAAACAATCTTTTATCTTTTTTCTAGACTTGTCTTCAGGTGGCAGAGACTCCTCTAACTTCTGTTGGCAGCACACTGAATCAGGAGACTAGAGCTCTAGATGTAGATCTTGTTCAAGTACTTTCTTTATGACTTTAGACAAGTTGTGTGACCTCGAGCATCTTCATTCTGTTCTGGGTAATGGGTGGTCTATAGCAGGTCAGTTTCACGACTTCTTCCAGCTCTGAATTTCTTAGATGATAAGAACCAATTATATTAAGCCACATTCCTAACTGAGCTAAGACAACAGACCGATGCAGCTGGAAATGAAAAGAATAAGTGAATTGTATGGACTAACTACCCACACAGGGCCCTGGTGAAGTAAGTAGTTGACTATTAAAAGTGCTCTCTGTCCACCCTTCTTTTTCTTAATGATTAAGGAAGCTGGACTCAAAGGAATAGGGGTAACAGGGTACTCATTTGCTCCAGCTCTTTTGAGTCAATGATACTCGAGAGGCGAGGTGTTTGTAAATGAAGCACACACAAAGTTCTGGGAAAGAAAAAGTCTAGAGTTTGGTTACTTTTGATAGTTTCAGATCAATAGGGACTGCCTCTTAAGATGACCCAGAGGAAAACGCAACTTTTTAATTAATCTCCTGTGTCATCCTGGCCCATGCCAAACATCATAGATAAGACAGAGGATGCCTCTAATGACTCATTATAACTCTCATTCTCACTGATCACACGCTGGTCTCTAGGTGCTTCTTTGTGGCAAGAAGTGTAATTAGCAGAGGGAGCTGACTTCCCCAGAAGACCTTATTAAAACTGCTGTGGTTACAAGGTGATTAATTTATGTAAATGAATGAACGTGGCCAATGAACCGAGCTATGTACATGGAGCATATCCAGGAAGCAGAGAATCACAAAGTCTTGTCACACTTGGGAGAAAACAGTTTAGCCTTCAAAGGTTAATTCTGGGAGAAACATGAAAGAGGAACCCTTAAACCTTTGATTTCAGAAACACTGAACATGAAACAGCAGAAAGATCTCTGTAGAATTTGTATATGTTGCTTTAGAATAGATTCCTGGAGCAACAGTAAAAGTGTCTTGCGATGAGGGGAGGCTCATCAGCCCAAGAGGCTGTGCTAAGCTGCCACTGTCCACCTGGTAGAATCTCAGAAGCAGGTTACTTTGTGAAAAGATTGGAGCAAGGGATGAGCTAGCCTAAGATTTGAAACCTTAGTGAATGGTAGAAACAAATAAAATACAGATATCAAAAGTCAAGAAGAGAGGAAGACTTTGTGTGAAAAGGATGTTTGATTTGGGCTTGTTTAATAATAGGGTGTTCTTGAGTAAAGAAAATCGAATTTGTCTCTTAGGAAGTCCTTAGTTTCCTCTGTGCTCTTGACTCACTAGGTATGTTAGAATTAGGGCCATTATGGCATTTTAATGTGAATTATAGTTAATTGTAATGTGTTTGTAATTCACTGATTTTTGTGAGATAAATTTGCTTTATTATTATTTGCTGGAAAATTAAAATGGAACTGGGTATGGTGGTGCACACCTGTAATACTAGTACTTGGAAGGCTGAGATAGGGGGATTCCAGGTTCACAGCCAGCCTCAGCAACTTAGTGAAACCCTGTTTCAAAATAAAAATAAAATAGGACTGGGGATGTAGCTCAGAGGAAGAATGCCCCTGGGCTCAATCCCTAGTACCACAAAAAATGAAATGGAGATGCAAATCTATGGGTCTGTGATATGAACAGGTCTCTTAGGGCTGGGCAGTGCATACCTGCATGACTGTATGGAGAGCCATGTCAAGTTAAATATTTGTTTAAGGGACTGGGGCTGTAACTCAGTGTTAGGACATGTTTTTAGTGTGTGGAAGCCTTGGATTCAATACTCAGTACCAAAAAAAAAAAATAATAAGGTAACAAGTGATTAAAAAATTTTTGCAGTAAGAACACAGAAAAATCTACTCTAGCTACTTTGAATATATAATACATTATTGTTAACTATGGTCACTCTGCTATTCCATAGAAGACGAGAATTTATTTCTCCCATCTTACAGTAACTTTGTGCTAGTTGACCAACCTCTCCTCCTCCATTACTTTCTGCTCCTGTCCTAGTCTCTGATAATCTCAGTTCTACTCCCAACTTCTGAGATCCACCTTTTAAGATTCCACAAGGTGGCAGAGCTGAGGTTTGGGTGTAGGTCTTTCTGACTCTGAACCTGAGCCTCTTCTTTGTCACCTCACTTCCTGCCTGGAGTGGGGTGATGATTTGGTGTGAAATGACTCCACACTGAATGTCCTGCCTAGCTGGCCAGTGAGGATGTGTTAAATGGGGTCCGAGAAGCAGACGTTAGATGTAGCCTTTGTGGGATCTAAAAGGACACCAGAGTGTCAGGGGAGAGGAAGCCCATTTCAAACTGCGTCATCTGCTCTTTCTGGGAAGGAGATGAGGATTCCTTGGTTCATCTTGGCTGCATAGCGATCAATGGAGCATTTCAGGGTAGGAAGTTCCAGGTCAGGAGGGTTATCTCAGAGCCATGGGTCCACATGTTTCAGACTGCTACAGTAGGTGACCTCCCTCTGAGGCTGTGTAAAAGGGATGCAGACTGAGGAAATGTGTGCAACTACCCTCTCATATGCTTGCTTTATTCAGACCAAATCCTTAAGGGGTTAGACCTCAGAAAAGAACCAAAATGAAATTCTAGCTACTAGACTTTGGTAACAGGCACTTTTTGCTCCCTGTTCTTTTTGGGGTTTCAGTTGAATTTTAAGGGGAGGTCCTCTCTGAGCTGCTGCAGCCCTGCGATTGGCTGCTCTCCATGGGACAGGGTGCTAAGAGTGGGTACTGGCATATGCTGCTGTGCTTCCTCCCTGCTTCCTATCCTAGTGCAGGCTCAGACTCAGCAAAGAAGCCTTGAACCTGGCCCCCCGTTGACACCAGGAATATGAGGCAGGTAGCAAGAGTGACTATGGTCCTGATCCTGGGTGAGTGGTTTTTGGACTAAGAGAAGTGGGATCTGGGCTTGAGGAGGCTGGACAGGGATCTGAAAACTGGTCTGCTACCAACTGCTCTCCATCCAGGATGTTGAGAGAGAATTTTGGGGTCCTGTTATTATCCTGGCAGCTCTTAGGCTATTATGTGAGGTGTGTCTTAGGGCAGTATAGATGTTCTGGGTTGCTGATCTCTAGGCCATCCCATGGAAGGGAGAAAGTAGACCTGTCACCTCTGAACATGGAGTCCTGGGCCTCCCTGGAATAAATGTAAAGAATATTTTTAGCCGGGCAAGGTGGCACATGCCTGTAATCCCAGTACTTGGGAGGCTGAGACAGGAGGATCACAGGTTTGAGGACAGCCTCAGCAAGACCTGAGAGTATCATCAATCCAGTGAGACCCTGTTTCAAGATAAAAATGACATAGGGCTGGGGGTGTAGTTTGGAGGTAGAATGCCTGCCCCTGGGTTCAATCCCTAGTAACACACACACATACACACACACACACACACACACACACACACACACACACACACACACACTATTTTTGTCCTGAAACATAAATGAGAAGTAAATTGTGTGTGTACGGTGGGGACATAGGGTACAGGGTAGATTTAATGTGAGAGAACCGTCTCCACCATATACACACAATTCACTTTATGGTGGGGATGTAGGGTACAGGGTGGATTTAGTGGGGGAGCTGAGTGGAGTTTTGTAATTCACCTTTTTCCAGGTCAAGCATCAGGACTGTGTTTACTCCCACAGGCACACTGAGTCTTGCTAAGACCACCCAGCCCGCCTCCATGGACTCCTATGAAGGTCAAGAAGTGAACATGTCCTGTAGCCATACTGACATTGCTACCAATGAGTTTATCTTCTGGTACCGACAGGCCCCCCGCCAGGGACCACACTTTGTTATTCAAGGATACAAGACAAATGTGGCAAGTGAAGTGGCATCTCTGTTTATCCCTGCCGACAGAAAGTCCAGCACCCTGAGCCTGCGCCGGGTTGCCCTGAGTGACGCTGCCGTGTATTACTGCATCGTAGTGACGCACAGTGCCGATGCTGGGTCTGCACCTGTGCAAAATCCCTCTGATGGGGAGTCACAGCTGAGGCAGGAGCCCAGAGGCAGGGTTCTCTAAAATTTTGTTTTGTTCTTTTTTTTTTCCTTCATTTTCAGAAGGTGTTAGCAAATTCATGTATCCTTACAACATTTATTTATTTTTAAATAGGTATTTATTTTACATGGCCTAAAATTAAAAAAAAAAAACACACACACACACACAGTGCTGTGTTTTTATTCCACCATTGTCCCAGACCTCTCAGTTATTAAAAATGAGGTAATTTACACTGCTGCTGCTTAGCTCACTGGTGTTCTTGGTGTATGTGTATAGACACACGTCTGCACACACAGACACACGGGTGTACACACTGCATATACTTCACATCCATGCCACACACAATGTAGACAATGTGCTTCTCAGATTTTGAAAAATTTAGCCTGTCAGGTTATTATTTATTGTCTCACAAATGTTGAACATTCCTATGACCATGTTCAAGTATCTACAAGCTGGTTTCCATGTGTCCCTTGAGTTATTTCTTCCCCTCTCTCTATGTCTTTCTCTCTCTGTATATCTATCTATCTATCTATCTATCTATCTATCTATCTATCTATCTATCTATCTATCTATCTCTTGCCTTTCTCTTTTCTTTTGTTCCACTGCCCCTTTTTAGATGGTATATAAAGGAGAATCGAGATGATGGTAGAGGAGGGGATGGGGAGAACCTTTTGTTTCTGATTGGTATTGTAGACTATCTTTGTCTTTGCAATATCAAACCAGAAACAGATTCCAGGCCATTATTACTTTTCGGAGTTGAATCCTCTATTGCTGGAATCTTGCTAGTGCTCTTCTGGCTACATCAGAACCATGCTTTTTTTTCCCCTTGAGAGGTTATCTCTGTATATTTGATGCTGTTTTTGATTAAAGCTGATAGGGCTAGACCACTGGATGGCAGTGTGTTTCTGTGTAACTCAAGTTAGAGTTTGATGGGGGAGTAGTATTGTGGATACATATAAAAAATAAGTTTAGAGTGTTAGAGCCTACAGACTCCTCTCCTTTGGCTGACATCTTTCTGAACATGGTGATGAGTCTGTAGTAAGTGGAATAGAGTCCTGGTCACTGCATATCCAGAGCACAGCCAGCTCCTCTCTCCAGTGTATTTAGGAGGACTTGCGCTTCTAGTACTTTATGTGGTTCAGGCAATATCCTGGAAAAAGCCACATGTCTCTGCTTCCCATTCTCTTGATGGAGAAAACGAGGAAGATTCACAACTCATTAGATATACACCTCTCTGCATACCACAGATTCAAAGGCTGGAGACTCAGGCCCCTACATCTTCACAGCAAGTGTAGGTAGATCCCCAAGTCTCTGTCCATCCTCGCCAAAATCAGAGGAACTGCTGTCATAAGAGTTGAGAGGGTGGGACCCAGGGGATTCTCTGCAATGTTCTCATCTATTCATGAAACAAATACCCATATCGGAGAGGTGTGAGTTTATCTAAGGAAGACATTAGACTATTCTGTGGATAATTGATCTTGGTTGGATGATGTTGTGGCTGTGGTCTACAGGGAAAGAGCTGTGTCCTGGAGATGGGGAGCCAGAGTTCAGGTCCAGGTTCTTTTTAGGAGGAAACAACATAGGTTTTAAGATCCATTTCTATGAATAGGAATCTGTATGTTAATCACTTTGGAAGAAAGAAATGAGTAGCACCGAGTTGTGTGGAAAGGGCACAGGAATCAGTGGTAGAAAGCTCAAAGTCTGCAATGTGCTCAGGGCAGCAAAACAGCAGAGAGATAATAGGTTGGAGCAGGCATTCGTGGGATTGAATAAGAAACCTGTGACTCTAAAGTTTTTGACCTTAGTTAAATATGTATGGTATTTGAGCTTCAATTCTTCCTCTAGAAAATGTAGATCATAATACTGTCTTCCAGCACTAACACAAGGTTAAAAAAAAAATCACACCAAGAGCTCTGCACACAATTAGCACTCATTAGATTAACACTGTGCATGCTACATTATCACTTCTGTATAATGAGGTTATTAAACCTAACCTGCCCGCCCTACATAACGGTTTTTGAGGGTGACATAAAATCTTGTGGGTTTAGACTTCTTATATCAAATACAACCTATGCAAATATAAGAACTATCTGGGGGAGATAAAACTCTTGGTCTATTACCAAAAAACCAATAATAAGCTGTTTCTCTGTAGAAAGATCACATGGCTTTTTTTCTTTTTCTGACTAAAAGATCCCCAGGGTGAGGCCTTTAAGGTTCAATAGAAATGACAATTCACAGAATGACTAGTGATTCTGGACTCCCACTCTCTGCCTCCAGGCGGAAGGCAGTTTGCATGAATAAATGATTACAAAGCATTTGGAGCTTTGTATAATTACAGAGACTTGAATGAATTTTGATCTGGGTATCCAGCAATCAACCTTTTCTTATTTAGTGATAAATAAAGATAAAAAGAAGAGTGATAAATAGATAACAACTTTGTTTGTATTTTTTTTTGATTGGTGCATTATAATCATACATCTTTGTTAGGTACAAACTGATAAAGGCATATATGCACACATTTCTTATTTAACCCCTTCCCCAATTCTCACTCCACTCCCTCACCCTCCCTCCTTCTCAAGTTCAGTTTAGTGATTGACTTTGATATATTTGTGAAAGTACATCATGTGCATTAGGGTGTCACCCCTCCCCCCATCACCTTCAGTTAAGTCAACTTCTCTGCTTATCTAGGGTTTCTCCTTTTTCATCTGGAGTCCCTCTTATGCCCCATCTTCTTCTTAGCATCTGCATATTAGGGAGAACATATGCTTTTTACTCTTTGTGACTGACTAATCTCACTTAACATAATGTTTTCCAGTTGCATCCATTTCCCTGCAAATAACATGATTTTGTTCTTCTTTATGGCTGAGTAAAATGCCATTGTGTACATATTCCATAGTTTTGTAATCCATTCATCTGTCAATGGACATCTTGGCTGTTTCCATAGTTTGGCTATTGTGAATTGTGCAGCTATAAACATAGATACATATGCATCTGTCTGATAGTTTGGTTTCCATTCTTTTGGGTAGATACCCAGAAGTGGTATTGCTGGATCATATGGTAGGTTCGTTCCCATTTGTCTGAGGATCCTCCATACTGTTTTCCAAAGTGGTTGCACAAGTTTGCACTCCCACCAACAATGTATTAGGGTTCCCACTTCTCCACACCCTCGCCAGCATTTGTTGTTGTTCATGTTTTTTATGATTGCCATTCTGATTGGAATTAGGTGAAATCTCAAGGTAGTTTTGATTTGCATCTCTCTGACTGCTAGTGATGTTGAATATCTTCTCATACATTTATTGGCCATTTGGATTTTTTTCTTTTGTGAGGTGTCTATTTAGATCCTTTGCCCATTTTTTGATTGGGTTATTTGTTTTCTTAGCTGTGCGTTTCTTGAGTTCTCTGTATATCCTAGATATTAGTCCTCTATCAGAAGAGTAGCTGGCAAAAATTTTCTCCCATTCTGTGGGCTCTCTGTTGAGGTTCTTGATAGTTTCCTTTGCTACATAGCTCTTCAGTTTAATGCAATCCCATGTATTGATCTTGCTTTGAGTTGCTTGTGCTTTTGGGGTCTTGTTGAGAAAGTTTTTACCTGTGCCTATGTATTGGAGTGTTGGGCCTATGCCCTCTTCAAGTAGCTGCAAGGTCTCTGACCTGACTTTCAGGTCTTTGATCCACTTGAGTTGACGCTTGTGCAGGGTGAGAAAGTGGGGTTTATTTCCATTTTCCTGCATATGGTTAATCAGTTTTGCCAACACCATTTGTTAAAGAGGCTATCTTTCTTCCAGTGTATGTTTTTGGCTCCTTTGTTAAAAATCAGTTGACTATAAGCATGTGAATCTGTTTCTGAATCTTCTATTCTGCTCCATTGGTCTATGTGTCTGTTTTTGTGCCAATACCATGATGTTTTTATTACTGTGACTTTGTAGTAGAGTTTGAAGTCAGGTATTGTGATACCTCCTGCATGGTTCTTGTTGCTAAGAACTACTTTGGCTATCCTCGGTTTTTTGTTGTTCCAAATGAATTTAAGGACTGATTTTTCTATGTCTGTGAGGAGTGACCTTGGTAATTTCATGGGTATTGCATTGAATCTGTAGGTCACTTTTGGGAGGATGGCCATTTTGATGATGTTTATTCTGCCTATCCAAGAGCATGGAAGATCTTTCCATCTTCTAAGGTCTTCATCAATTTCTTTTTTCAACCGTTTACCTCTTTGGTTAGGTTTATCCCTAAGTATTTTATTTTTCGGGGTGCTATTGTGAGTAGAATTGTTTTCTTGATTTCTTTTTCAGTGGATTTATGGTTGGCATACAGAAAAGCTTCTGATATTTTAAGATTGATTTTGTATCCAGACACTTTGCTGAATTTGTTGATCAATTCTATAAGTTTTTGGTTGACTTTGTTGGGTCTTCTAAGTATAGTATCATGTCATCTGCAAAAAGGGATAGTTTTAGTTCTTCTTTCCCTATTTTTACCCCTTTGATTTCCTTCTCTTGCCTTATTGCTCTGGCTAGAGTCTCAAGTACTATGTTGAACAGAAGAGGTGATAATGGACATCCTTGTCTTGTTCCTGTTTTTAGTGGGAACTCTTGC
>PVLC010039489.1:0-14265 GCA_004027655.1 Graphiurus murinus
GATTATGTATAATGGATTCATTTTGGAATGGTCATCTTCTAGGAGTGATATTCTGTTTTCCATGTGGTCTAATCTATTGTTTATAGTTCGTGTTGATGCTGTCACTTCTATTATTGCATCTTTCACTTCCCTCAAGGCTTCTCTAAGATTTCTGTTCATGGTGTCAGATTGTTTGTTTATTTGTTCCTTTATTTCTTTCCAGCTCTCTCTGCATTCTTTCTGGAAGTTTTGTAATGTTTTTATTATTAAAGATCTGAATTGTCCTTCTGGTAAACTCTGCCATTCAGTGTCATTGAGTTCTGTTATTGTGGGGTTGTGTTGACTAATTGTTTTTTTGGTATTTCTCCTTCCCATGGTTTCCCTGTTCTTAAATTTATAACTTTGCTGCTCTTGCACACTTTCTCTGAATTTATAGGTTTCTTATTTTTATTTTCTCTCTGTGAATGGTATCTTGTACTGAGTTGCAATTACTCTGGTGCTTCTTCTGCCTGCTCTATTGGTGTCTTTGGTGGTTTCAGGTGTTGATTTCTAGGGTTTAGCAAAAGTTAAAAAGAAACCAATCCTCTGAACAAACATACATAAATCGAAGCAGTGCAAGGTGAAAACAGAGTAAAGATGAAACAAAACAAAACAAAAAGCCCAGAAAACAAAAAACAACAGCAAGAAACAAAATAAAAATCACTGCAAGTTTGTAAGAACAGACCTGATTTGGCCTCTGTAGATCTTTGAGGTAGATCCCTGCTGCTGTGGGCAGTAGACAAAATGGCGGTTGCTACTGCCTTGCACACGCCAGCTCCCCCGTTCTTCCTGGTCTGCTCTCTAGATTCTGACCAACTGCCCTGTTGCTTTACTCACTTTTATGCTGCTTTGCTTCTCTTTCCTTCAGTCAAGAAGCTGTTCCTGCGGCAGTTTTGATTCAAGCTCTGGAGTGCAGTTATCTCTGCTCCGGCTCTGTGGAGAGAGGTGAGCTGGGATGGCCCCGCACGGGCTTAAGCTGGTCGTACCACGCGTTCTGGTCTCTGTCGAAGGTGCCTCAATATGCCGCCTGGCTAGGATGAGGAGTTCAGGAGTCACTCACTCCACCTCTGGTCAGTGAGGATGCAGAAGGTCGTTATATATTCCTTTGTCAGTAGACTCCACACCGGGAGCCGGCTCAATGGTGGCCGCCACTCAGCGGCGTGGTGCCGTGGCCGCACAGATGGGCTTCTTTGCTCTCCCTGGTTGGCCTTCCAGATTCTGATCAGCTGTATTTCAGTTTTTGTAGTGTTTTTCACCTTTTTGTTGCTTTTTTTCTTCTGTCAAAAAGGTGCTTCTATGGCTTATTTGAATCGAGGTTACAGCACCTCTTGAGATGTGTCTCACTTTGACGCCATCTTCCCTGAAGTCTGTGAATAGTATCTTGTACTGAGTTGCGATTACTCTAGGGCTTCTTCTGTCCACTGTAATGATGCCATTGGTGAGTTTCAGGTGTTAACTTCTAGGGTCTGTTTGTTGCTTCTGTTATGTGGATTCATCTCAGAGGCATGAGTAGGACAGTTTGTGGTCTCTGAGTTTTTAGACTTTCATGTGGGATGTGTTGAGCTATTCCTTCTATCAGCAGAGATCAGTTTAACCTTGGTGTATGGCAGTCCTTTCTGGTGGTTCACCTCTCTGGTCAAATTTCTGCCGTAGAGATTTAGTGGTATCCACAGTTTGTGTTCAGTGGTTAAGGTTGGGTGAGGCAGGAGAAGCTGCAGTGATGAGTGCAAAGAATAGGATAAATTAGAAGATATGATCTAGTGGACAAAGCATTTGAGTGTGTTAAAGTGATATATGGTAGAGATTATAGATAGGCGATATGTGGAGAAATTCTGGTAGTCAATGTAGAGTATTTAGGTGTAGTGGTATAAAATGGTCTTGATATGAGACAGGCAAAAAAGGAAAAAGGAAAGAGAAAAAAGTATTGAGCAGAAGAATATAGATAGGAGAGAGGGAGGGAAGCTTTTAAAAGGGATGAAGAAGACAGCTGACAACTGAGCTAAAAATAACACAGCAACCAACCATCAAAACAAACAGAAAAATAAAACAAAGAAATACAAAACAAAAACAGAGTAAAAAAAATAACAAAAACAAAACCCTGCAAGTATTCAAGTTGACTTGGCCTCTGCAGTCCTTTTGCATCTGTGTGGATATTTTCAGCTTTTAAGTGTCTACTCACTATATTAGATTCTCGAGCATGTTTTAGGTATTCTCTCCCTCATTGCAGGCATGGAGTTCCGCTGGTTCCTCTCCTGTTGCAAGCTTGTGTCTCTGAGCTCTCCACAGGGCCTGTCCCTGTGCCACTCTTTGTCTATGTAGGCAGCAGGCATCACTGGATCTGGAACCAACGTAAGCCTGAGGTTCTGCACTTTCCACAGGCCCTGTCTACATCTTCATTTCTGCCTTTGCTGGTGGCAGGTGTGCAGTCTAAACACAGGACATTTTCCAGGGGGCCTGTAAGGTCTTTATGCCCTGTGTGCTCCGGGTCCCTCTTGCACTGCTGCTTGTATCCAGCCACTAGAAGGGCAGGTGACAGGGTCTATTGTTTGCCACAGGGGCCCCTGTGGCCCCACAGTTAACTTACAATTAAATGCTGGTCTGGCTCTAGAGGGAGAGGTCAGGTGGGGTGTCCCCGCTGCCGCCTTAACCTGGCTGTCCCAGGTGTTCTGATCATTGTTGATAGTGCAGGGATATGTGGCCTGAATAGGTTGTGGAGTTCTGGAGTCACTTACTCCACATCTGTTGGCTGAGTATGCAAGAGGTCCTTAGATGTCTCAGTGCTAGCAGACTCTGATCTGGGTGGCTGGCTCAATGGTGGCTGTTGCTCTGCAGCGCACACCAGTGCAATGGGCTCGGCTCCTTAGCTCTCCCTGGTCTTCTTTCTGGGTTTTGTTCAGCTGTGTTTCAATTTTTGTTACTTTGTTCACTTTTTTTGCTGCTTTTTTCTTCTGTCAAGAAGCTGCTTTTATGGCAGTTTTGATTCGAGCTTTACAGCGCCTAAGAAGAGGTGTTTCTCTCATTTGCTATCTTGTAAATATGCTAAATCTTAAGTAGAGTGCCTTTATGATGCCCTTTTCAGATTATTTGTTTTATGCCAAGGTGAATTTATTACTCCACAGGAGTTTATGGATGTTAAGAATTGATCTGTACTTGTTTACAAGTTTGTGTGAAGGCAGTATGCTCCCAAAGAGCACCACAAAGGAATAAGACAGATGTATATTTGAGTTCTAGCTCCTTCCCAACCTTGGGACCTCAGGCCTCTCTAAGGCTCAGACACATCATCTGTGAAAATGAGCAGAATTACCTTAGTAACTTGAAATCTCTTGCCTTTCTTGTAGGCTAAGATGTTTCATGATTCAAAGCCCCCTTTCTGTCATTTTCTCCTTCCAATATCCTGAAGAATGCCTACTAGTTCTGCAAAGCCTTTCTCTTTGGTGTTTCTCCTGCCTTCTACCACAGGTAGTCCTTATTAAACCCTTATCCATCTTGTTGAAGTAATTTCTTCACATGTCTGTTTCTCCCATTCAAAGCTTTCCAAACTTATTTGGCTTACCATCCCATTTTCAGAAAAAAGAATACTCAGTGCCCTCCTGGAAATCTACCTTCTTTAAACCCGTTAACAGAAAGATGCAATGACAAGTTTGTGTTCTTTTGTATAACTATATTTATTTCAGCTCTCTCCAGGGTCTGATATTTCCCCCTTTGGGAACCTATGCCTAGACTATGAACTTCTTGATGTCAGGACTCTGTATTATTCATCTTTACATTTTCAGTATCTAGTTCAGGGCTGGCTTAGAGTAATACCTCAATAAAAATATACTGAACATTAATGTCCAATGTCACTCCCATTGTCATAATAATTTTCTCTCCTTCCTGACTTTCCTGACATTTACTCTCTAGAATATTACTATACATTTTGGCATTAAGTTATACTCCTCCTGATGCTGATTTTTCGTGTGTGTGTGTGTGTGTGTGTGTGTGTGTGTGTGTGTTACAAAGGATTGAACCCAGGGGTATTCTTCCTCTGAGCTACATCCCCAGCCCTATTTTTATACTTTATTTTTGGGATGGGGGTCTCACTACCTCATTAAGTAGCTGAGTCTGGCATGAACCCATAATCCTCCTGCCTCAGCCTTCCAAGTACTGGGATTACAAGCATGCACCACAACCCCCAGCTGGTGCTGATTTTTCTCAATTTATTTCATACATATACCTCTGGGTTCCCCCAAATAAATAAGTTCGATAAGGGCAGGACATTTTTGTATCTATTTCTTATTCTATAGGATGCTTGGACACACAATAAGTTGTTAACCACCATAGTTTGATTATGAAATGACATCGTGCTGTTTTTTTAGTGGTTCTGGGGATTGAACCCAGGGTGTTCTACCTCTTAACTATACCACAGCCGTTTTTACTTTTTATTTTGAAACAAGATCTTGCTAAGTTACTGATTGCTGGTCTTGAACCTGTGACTTTCCTGTCCTAGCCTCCCAAGTATTGGAATTATAGGTGTGGGCCACCACACCCCGTAGTACTGTGGTATTGGGATGCCACCACTTCAGTGGTGTTGCCTTCACATCAGTTTACCAGAAAAGTAGGAAAATGAGTTCTGATGGGGATTATCTCTCCTAGGCTAGGGGATTCACTGGTTGCAATGGATTCATGAGCACCAGCAAAATTGAACTTGCTGGGTATTTGGATTTTTGCCCAATGTTTATTCCATTTGATAAGTATGAATTACCTGATTATACAAGCAATTATTCCAAACATTTTGGAGATTGATATAGCCAAGAAGATATTAGAGCATATAGTAAGCCATCAAAAAGCCAGTCCATAGCTATTGATGGATTTGAACATTTAATGCCTGAGTAGTTTTATAGATGACTGAATCATATAATCAAAAGGCATTGAAAATATTTTTGCACTTACAGATATTTGAAGATCCTTTAAAGACCAAGTGTATCATTATGAGTTTCTGTGCTGTGCATTGTCAGTATCTACCATGACCCCGAGGAGCCTGTGCTGGCAGGAATAAGATGTAGTATGTTCAGCTCTGCTGGATCTCCATAGAGGGGGGGCTGGAATGCCTTGTGAAACAATGCCCCAGGCTCCCAAGAGCAAAGAATGAAGGGCAGCCTAGTTTGATAACCATATTAAAGCACTACCAACATCTGTTCAAGCCAAAGACAACACTATCTCCAGGAATTAACCTTCTGAACCACTGAATCATTACCCGCAGCAGAGTGAAAGTTGGACAACAAGAGCTTATTTGTCAGTGGTTCCTCTGAGAGACATGGTGAGCCATATTTTACTGCAAACAGCGTGAGAAGGCCTGGCTCAGCTTTACACATTTTAATGACAGAATATATTTGTGTGGGAAACAACCAGACAATGACTGTAAGTAGACTCTGGATGATACCTTGCAACTTTCAGCATTCATTCCACTCCAGAATAAATGGGCCATGGAGCATTGCCCCAGGTGATAGCATTTCTTGAATTTGTACCTAAATGTTGCCCCCTTGTTTCTATGAAATAGTAGGCATCAATCAGGAGAGTTGGAATCATATGAAAGAGGCACTTCACATTTGTTTTTATTTTATTTTATTTTTTATTGTAATAATTCGTGCCTTGTATATATACATTTCTGTTAGGTATAAATTGATAAAGACAAATGTGCACACATTTCTCATCTGACCCTTTCCCCAATTCCCACCCCACTCCCTCACCCTCCCTCTCTCTCAAGTTCAGTTCAGTCAGTGATCCTGAAATAATTGTGTAAGTACATCATGTGCCTTAGGATGCTCTTCCCCTCGCACACCCCGTCCATTCCCTTTGGTTAAATCAACTTCTTTGTTTATCGAGGGTCTCTATTTTTTCATCTGGGGACCCTATGAGTCCCATCTTCTCCCTAACATCCGCATATTAGGGAGAACATATGCTTCTTTGCTCTTTGTGACTGGCTAATCTCACTTAACATAATGTTTTCCAGTTGCATCCATTTCCCTGCAAATAACATGATTTTGTTCTTCTTTATGCCTGAGTAAAATTCCATTGTGTACATATCCCATAGTTTTGTAATACACTCATCTGTTGATGGACATCTTGGCTGCTTCCATAGTTTGGCTATTGTAAATTGAGCCGCTATAAACATAGATACACATGCATTGGTCTGATAGTTTGGTTTCCATTCTTTCGGGTATATACCCAGTAGTGGAATTGCTGGGTCATATGGTAGGTTCACTCCCATTCGTCTGAGAATCTTCCATACTGTTTTCCACAGTGGTTGCACAAGTTTGCACTCCTACCAACAATGTATTAGGGTTCCCACTTCTCCACACCCTCACCAGCAGGTGTTGTTGTTTGTGTTTTTTATGATTGCCATTCTGACTGGAGTTAGGTGAAATCTCAGGGTAGTTTTGATTTGCATCTCCCTGATTGCCAGTGATGTGGAACATTTCCTCATACATTTATTGGCCATTTGTATTTCTTCTTTTGTGAAGTGTCTATTTAGATCCTTTTCCCATTTTTTGATTGGGTTATTTGTTTTCTTAGTTGCGATTTTCTTGATTTCTTTGTATATCCTAGATATTAGACTGCTATCTGAAGTGTAACTGGCAAAAATTTTCTCCCACTCTGTAGGCTCTCTGTTGAGGTTCTTGATAGTTTCCTTTGCTGTGCAGAAGCTCTTCAGTTTAATGCAATCCCATGTATTGATCTTCCTTTGAGCTGCTTGTGCTTTTGGGGTCTTGTTGAGAAAATTTTTACCTGTGCCTATGTGTTCAAGTGTTGGTCCTATGCCCTGTTCAAGTAGCTACAAGGTCTCTGGTCTGACTTCCAGGTCTTTGATCCACCATGAGTTGACTCTTGTGCAGGGTGAGAAAGTGGGGTTTATTTCCATTTTCCTGCATATGGTTAACCAGTTTTGCCAACACCATTTGTTAAAGAGGATATCTTTTTTCCAGTGTATACTTTTGGCTCCTTTGTCAAAAATCAGTTGACTGTAAGTCTGTGGGTCTGTTTCTGAATCTTCTATTCTGCTCCATTGGTCTATGTGTCTATTTTTGTGCCAATACCATGCTGTTTTTATTACTGTGGCTTTGTAGTAGAGTTTAAAGTCAGGTATTGTGATGCCTCCTGCATGATTTTTATTGCTAAGAACTACTTTGGCTATACTGGGCTTTTTGTTTTTCCTGATGAATTTAAGGACTGATTTTTGTATGCCTGCGAGGAGCGTCCTTGGCAATTTCATGGGTATTGCATTGAATTTGTAGATCAGTTTTGGGAGGATGGCCATGTTGATGATATTTATTCTGCCTATCCAAGAGCATGGTAGATCCTTCCATCTTCTAAGGTCTTCATCAATTTCCTTCTTCAGCTTTCTGTAATTTTCCTTATAGAGGTCTTTAATCTCCTTGGTTAGGTTTATCCCTAAGTATTTTATTTTTCAGGGTGCTATTGTGAGTGGAATTGCTTTCTGGATTTCTTTTTCAGTTGATTTATGGTTGGTATATAGAAAGCCTTCTGATTTTTTAAGATTGATTTTGTATCCGGACACCTTACTGAATCTGTTGATCAGTTCTATGAGTTTTTTGGTTGAGTTTGTTGGGTCTTCTAAGTATAGTGTCATGTCATCTGCAAAAAGGGATAGTTTTAGTTCTTCCTTCCCTATTTTTACCCCTTTGATTTCCTTCTCTTGCCTTATTACTCTGGCTAGATCTCGATACTATATTAAACAGAAGAGGTGATAATGGACATCCTTGTCTTGTTCTGTCTTTAGTGGGAACTCTTGCAGTTTTTCCCCATTTAATACGATGCTGGCTGTGGGCCTATTGTATATTGCCTCTATGATTTTGAGGTATGTTCCTTCTATTCCGATTCTCTGTAGTGCTTTTAGCATGAATGGGTGTTGGATCTTGTCAAATGCTTTTTCAGTGTCTATTGAGATGATCATGTGATTTTTGTCTTTGAGTCTGTTTATGTGGTGATTTACGTGTATTGTTTTTCATATGTTGAACCAGCCTTGCATCCCTGGGATGAACCCGGCTTGGTCATGGTGTATAATTTTCTTGATGTGGTTTTGAATGCGTGTTGCTAGTACCTTGTTTAGCAGTTTTGAATCTAAATTCATCAATGATATAGGCCTATAGTTTTCTTTTCTTGAACTGTCTTTATTTGGTTTTGGTATTAGTGTGATGTTGGCTTCATAGAATGTGTTTGGAAGAGTCCTGTTTCTTTCTATTTCATGGAATAGCTTGAGGAGTATTGGGATTAGCTCTTCTAAAAATGTTTTATAAAAGTCAGTCGGAAAACCATCTGGTCCTGGACTTTTCTTTGATGGTAAACTCTTTATTGCTGTTTCTATTTCTTTGATTGTTATTGGTCGGTTTAAGTTTTTGATATCTTCTTGACACTTTTTGGGGAGGTTGTATGTGTCTAGGAAGTTGTCAATTTCTTCTAGAGCTTCCATTTTGTTGGAGTACAGTTTTTCAAAATAGTTTCTGACTATCTTATGTATTTCCATACTGTCGGTGGTAATAACTCCTTTTTCATCTCTTATTTTGGTAATTTGGTTTGATTCTCTCTTTCTTTTGGTTAGATTGGCCAATGGTTTATCTATCTCATTTATTTTTTCAAGGAACCAGCTTTTAGTTTTGTTGGTCTTCTGTATTGTTTTTTTATTCTCTAATTCATTAATTTCTGCTCTGATTTTAGTGATTTCCTGTCTTCTCCTGGCTTTGGGGCTAGATTTTTCTTGTTTTTCAAGGGCTTTGAGCTGTGTCATTAGGTTATTTAATTTTTGGTTTTTTGTTCTTCATATGTGGGCACTCAGTGCTATAAATTTCCCTCTTAGTACTGCCTTCAGGGTTTCCCAGAGGTGTTGATATGTTGTATCTCCGTTTTTGTTGGTTTCTAGGAATTTTTTAATTTCTCCCCTTAATCTCTATGACTCACTCTTCATTCAGCAGTGTGGTGTTCAGTCTCCATGTGCTTACTCGGTTACTTTGGGTCTTCTTGGAGTTTATTTCTAGTTTCACTCTATTGTGGTCTGAGAAGATGCAGGGAATTATGTTGCATTTTTTGAATTTGCCAGTGCTCGCTTTGTGGCCCAGAATGTGGTCTATTTTGGAGAAGGTTCCATGAGCAGCTGAGAAAAATGTGAATTCAGTTGTAGTTGGGTGGAAGAGTCTATAAGTGTCTAATAGGTCCATTTGGTTTATGGTATCTTTTAGGTCTGAGGTGTCTCTACTGACCTTTTGTTTAGAGGAATGATCTAGAGATGTAAGAGGAGTATTGAAGTCTCCTAGTGTTAGTGTATTGGGATCTATGTGTGTCTTTATATCATGTAGAGTTTGTTTTATGAAAGTGGCTGCACCTATGTTTGGGGCATAGATGTTGATAATTGTTATTTCCTCTTGCTGGATTGTTCCTTTTACTAGTAAAAAATGACCTGCTTTGTCTCTTCTGGTAAGCTTGAGCTTGAAGTCTAGTTTATCTGATATCTATTGACATGGATTACCTTACTCCAGCCCTTCACCTTTAGTTTGTGGGAATCTTTGCTTGTAAGGTGTGTTTCTTGCAGGCAGGATATAGATGGATTCTGGTTTTGATCCATTTTGCCACCCTGTGCCTTTTTATTGGGGAATTGAGACCATTTATATTCAGTGTGATTATTGAGAGATGATTTTTAATTCCTAACATTTTGAGTTTTGACTTCTTTTTGCAGTAGTGTTTGTTCTTCTTTGCTTAGCTGTTTGCTTCCTGGAAGTTATTGTGTCTCTGGTTCTGACGTTTACTGGTTAGTTCTTCTTTGTAGTTAATCTCTTTAAGCAGTTTCTCCAGTGCTGGTTTGGAAGACAAAAATTCCTTCAGTTTCTGTTTGTCATGGAAGGGTTTTATATCCCCATCAATTTTAAGAGAGAGTTTCGCTGGGTATGAGAACCTTGGCTGCAAGTTATTTTCTTTCAGAGTTTGGAATATGTTACTCCAGCCCCTCCTGGCTTTCATGGCTTGATTCGGGAGGTCTGGTGTGATTCTAATTGGTTTTCCTCTAAATGTCACTTGGCCTTTTACTTTTGTTGCCTTTAAGATTCTCTCGTTTGCCTCTACATTGGTCAGTTTGATTACTATGTGGCGTGGTGAGCCTCTTCTTTGGTCTTGTCTTGAGGGAGTTCTGTATGTTTCCTGAACCTGTGTCAACTTCTCTCTCTATGTTTGGAAAATTCTATGTTATTATTTCTTTAAAGAGATTGTTTATTCCATAAGTTTCAACTTCTGAACCCTCTTCTATGCCTATTTTTCTTAGGTTAGTTCTTTTAAAATTGGCCCAGATCTCTTCCATGTCCAATTCATATTGTCGTATTTTTTTTTCTAAATTATGCACTATAGATTCATTTTTGGAGTGGTCATCCTCTAGGAGTGATATTCTATTTTCCATGTGATCTAATCTGCTGTTTATAGTTTGTATTGAGGCCTTCATTTCGATTATTTCATCTTTCACTTTCTTCAATGCTTCTCTTTGGTTTCTTTTCAGGTCGTCGAATTCTTTGTTTATTTGTTCCTTTATTTCTTCCTTTAATTCTTTCCAATTTTCCCTGCTTTCTTTCTGAAAATCCTGTATTGTTTCTAGTATTAGAGATCTGAATTGTTCTTCTGGTAATCTATGCCATTCTGGGTTGGTGAGATCTGTTATTGGGGGGTTGTGGTAGCTCATTGTTTCTTTGTTATTTTTCCTTCCCATGGTTCCCTTGCTCTTGAGTTTATATCTGTTGGGAGAATCTGGTAGTGAATATAGAGTTTTGAGTGTGTAAGTATGAGATGGCCTTGGTATGAGACAGGAAAAAGGAAAAGAAAAGAGAGAAGGTAAAGTGTTGAGGAGAGGAATATAGATGGGGGAGAGCTTGTAAAAGGGATAAGGAGGAGATTCAACAACCTAAGCAAGTAATTACAAAGGAAGTAATCATCCAAACAAACATAAAAGAATCAAGGCAATACAAATAAAAACAGGGTAAAAACAAATACAACTTAATACTAAAAAAAAAAAAAAAACAAAGAAAAAAAAACCCAAAAACAAACAAATAAAAAAAACAAAAAAAACCCCCCAAAAGACCCCAAAGTCTAAAAACAGCAACCAGACACTAAAACGGACACTGCTAGTCCATAAGTATCAAGCTTACATTTTCGAATGTGTCTCTGGGATTTTAATTTTCTCTGTCAATTCAGGTAGGGGGTTTTGTGGTGTTAGCTTATGTCTCTGGGCTCTCCACAGGGCCTGGTTGCGTCTCTCTTCCTGCCTTTGCTGTTGGCAGGTGTGCAGTCTAAATGCTGGATCTTTCCAGGTGCCCTACGTGCACTGGGTTCTTCCACCCCTATGATCCTAAGCTCTAAAAGTGCGGGTGTTTGAGTCTATCCCTCGTATAGTGTTCCCCGCACCTTGGAGGTGCAGACTTATGGATCCGTACTGCTCGGCCTGTTCCTCTCCGGTCTGCTGGGGGGCACCAGAGGTCGTTGACTGTCTGTGTAGTTGGCAGGAAATTGGCTGGGTGGGGCTGGTGGCAAGATGGCTGCCGGTTCGTGGTTTGAGCAGTCTCCCCTTTTCCTCCTGGGCTTTTTTCAGCGCCTTTCATTGCCCCAATCACGTTTCATCCCCTCTGGTTCACTTTCCTTCTGTTAGGGAACTGTGTCCACAGCAGCCCTAATTCAAGCTCTGCTGTGTAGATAGTCACCGTTCCCTCTCTGCAGCAGTGCGCAGCAGGGGCAGACCCGCAGGCAGGGGAGGCTGACCGGCAGGGGCTTACGCTGATTGACCCGTCCCTCGCGGTCCCGTCGCTGTGCCTGTTTCAGGGGTCTCCGCTTGCATAGAGCGTAGGGTCCTGGAGGTGCTCGCTCCACGCCTGCCTGGTTGCTGTGTGGAGTTTGTAGCTTACGGCTTCTGGTTGATCCCCACAGCTCCAAGTCCTGACTCCACAGCTGTATTACTCAGCACTGCGGCGCCGGGCGCCCGCCCCGGGGCATGACGACGGACTTCCTTGGTTGGCCTGCTCCGCTTTCTGGTCTTTTTTAAAGTTAAGGTTCGAATATCGCTTTTTTCATTGTTATTTCCTTCAGTTAAAAGGCTCTTTTTATGGTAAATTTTGTTCGAAATCACAGTGCCTGGGAAAGGTTGTTTCACTCAGCCGCCATCTTGGATCCCTCTGCACTTCACATTTGTACTAATAGAAAACACCCAACTTTAAGCCGGGCGTGGTGGCGCACGCTTGTAAACCCAGCATTCGGGAGGCTGAGACCGGAGGATCCGGGTTCGCGGCCAGCCTCAGCTACCTAATGAGGCACTCCGCAACTTAGTGAGACTCGGTTTCAAAATAAAGAATAAAAAATAGGGCTGGGGGTATAGCTCGGAGGTAGAATGCCCCTGAGTTCAATCCCCAGTACCGCAAAAAAAAAAAAAAAGAAAACACCCAACTTTTTTGGAAAGTAATATAATTCATGATAAATGTAATAACTAGTTGGATGATCTCTGTCAAGCTGTGTCAGATGTTGAGGGAGACAGGAAGGATGGGAGGGAGAAATCTAGTAAAATAAAAGTTTTAGTACAGAGGTAAGCAGAGAATGCCTGTCATCAAGACATTAGAAGAAGGCTGGAATTCTAGGTCTCTTTCTTGTAATGAAGACTTATTGTAACTTCTACTGTGATAGGTTTTAAGTCTTGTTCCACACCAACTGAAAAATCCATCTCTAGATTTTTATATTGTTGCTTAATTGCATCAACCTATGTGTAATAGACATGAGATTTTTAATCCAAATCTGCTTCATAAGAGTTAGACTACACTGAACTTTGTCCTTAGACTAGTGCCTGAAACATATGTATTTTATTTTTACAACACTTATAAAGTACTTATTGTGCACCATTTTAAAAGATAAAAGTTAATATTGTGTAGTGAATGGCATCTATAATCACTATAAAATATTCCCTTTTTGATGATTCAAGGTGTCTATTCAGCATATATAAAATATATGGAAATATATATAGTATACACGTAATATAGAGAGAGTATATATACTTATTTTGCCAACTAATGTAAGAAAGAGGGAAGTGTTGATGTCATGGCTTCCTCCATTTCACTTCCTAGAAGTCATTAGGTCTGTACTATTGTGGGTGGCCTCAGGGATGGATACTCTTGTGATCTGACTCGCTAATGCTTATGCAGTGTACCTGGGTAAGTGACATGATACTTTTAAGTGAGTACAAAATGGCACTACAATGTATTGTGTCTGAACAAAGCAAAGTACACTAGGAAATAACACCCTCATGATCACCTAAGTGGACCCCCTTTACAAGTGTGTTTTACTTCTGGTTCCTCAACTAGATCTGGGTAGCAAATTGTAATGGTGTAAGATATAACTAAGCTCTGGAGGGCCTGGCATCTAGTAGGAGTGTGAGTGTGTATGTGTAGTATGTGTATAGTGTGTGTGTGTGTGTGTGTGTGTGTGTGTTACTAGGGGTTGAACACAGGAGCATTCTGCCTCCATACTATACCCCCAGCTCTATTTTATAATTTTAAATTTGAGACAGGGTCTTGCTAAGTTGCAGAGGGCTTCACGAAGTTGCTGAGGCTGGCCACGAACCTGTGATTCTTTTGTCTCAACCTCCCAAGTTGAGACATTACATTACAAACATGCATCACTATACCTGATTCCATCAGGAATTTAATGACCGTATTTTGAGTGTGTGTGGTATTAGGGATTGAACCTAGGGGTGCTCTACTACTGAGATACAACCTCAGAGTATTTTAGTTTTTATTTTGAAACAGGGTCTCTACAAGTGCCTTGCTAAGTTATCATGCACTGGCCTGGAACCTGTAATCCTCCTGTCTCAGCCTCCCAAGTACTGGGATTACAGGTGAGCACCACTGCACCTGGCTTAATGAACATATTTTTTTTTAAATTTTTTATTGTAGTAATTCGTGCAATATAGCATACATCTTTGTTAAGTACAAGTTGTTAACAACATATTTGCACACAATTCTCATTTGACCCCTTCCCCAATTCCTACCCCAATCCCCTCCCCCTCCCTCCCCCTCAGGTTCACTTCAGTGAGTGACCTTGATATGATTGTGTAAGTACATCATGTGCTTTAGGGCGTCCCTCTGCCCCTTGCGTCCACTACAATTAAATCAACTTCGTTGCTTATCGAGGATCACTCCTTTTCATCTGGAGACCCTCCTATGCCCCGTCTTCTCCCTAGCATCC
>PVLC010039490.1:0-14249 GCA_004027655.1 Graphiurus murinus
CATCAGGTGCAGCAGGTTTTTGAGAAGAGAAGCAGATTTATTATACAGAAAATTTTCAAATTTTCTGATCTTTGACTTCAGATACCTTTATCAAACGCAGATTCTGGCCCCGATAGTACCCCAGAGAAACAATCACCTTCGCCACCCCCTCCCCATCGCTCTCACTTAAGGTTGCAAACTGTTTACAAAAAATGAAATGCAAGCCTGTGCAGAAAAGTATTAACATAACAGCCCGAAGGCTATCCTTAGAAAAGCCTGCTTGCAAGGTTGGCCCTGATTAGCATCTGGGAACTCACTCGGCTTGTAAAAAGTTCCCCAGGTGGATGAGAAGAGTTCCTTTATTTATAATATTGTTTGGCTGTGTCTAGGTTGTTTGTACAAGCACTCTGATTTATGATGGACACCTGCTTTCTTTCTACGACCTGGTACTTAGCAGAGGGTGCCTAGCAGGGTTTCTAGTAAGGAGATGGTCCCTGAACCCTGAATCTCAAATGGGCTTGGCTGGGCAGAAATAGTGCATGTATATGGTTACATTTTTCATAGTAGGGGTGGGTGTGCTCTGTATGATCTTGTATGACCTTCACATACAGAGCACAGGAAGCTGCATATAGATTCCTCCAGATTCCAACTGTGCTATCTTTTCTCTGAGCCTTCTGGCTGTGTGTCCTTTTTGTCTTACTTCTATTCATCTTCTCTGTAAGTGCAATTATATACTGATCCTGAGTCCTTCTAGCGTATCACTGAATATTTGTCTTGGTCCCTACCCTGCCCAAACAAGGCCACAATATTAGCATTTATTTTGTTTCTTGGTACTGAGGATTGAACTCAGGGGCATTCTATAACTCTGAGCCACACCCCCAGTCCTATTTTATTTTATTTATTTTTGTTTTTAAAACAGAGTCTCACTAAGTTGCTGAGGCTGACCTTGAACCTGCAATGCTCCTGTCTCAGCCTTCCAAGTACTGGGATTCAGGAGTGGGCTACTATATCCGGCTATAAAATTGGCTCTTACTGGGTGAACTGGTAATTTTTCTAAAGGGTTACACAGTCAGCCAGCATTATCAGTTTGCCTAATGAGACTGGAGCTTTAAGGGGGAGAGACCTAGAGCTGCTTTTCTCCTGTCACAAAATGTATGAGAGCTGACATTACCAACTGCAGCGGGTTTTTTTCTCGTATGGAGCCACAACCGTAACGTTTTTACAGGTTGTTTTGCTGCTCTTTCATTAATGGAAAAAGAATAGTTTGGTTGGCCACAAGGATATGGCCATCAAACTATAAATTTAGACAGAGCCCAAATACTAAATCTGCTCCTTGCCAGAGGCAACAACACAAAGCAGAGGACAGCTGTGGGATATGCTACTGCCCGGAGCCCAGGGTGTTATTGCTCTAATTCAATCCTAAGGAAATACAATTTAATAATGTTCATCTCCGCTTTTTAAAAAATAGATAGCTTAAAAGATATTGGGAACATATTGTCCCTGAATAAACATTTATTACTGAAATAGTGGACATATTCAATGTGAAAGCTCAGATGTTTAAAATCATAAGGACATGAAATTTTAATTGCTTTTTTTTTCTCCAATGGTGAAGGAAAATAACTAGACAGTTTTCTGGTTACTCTGGAAGAAGAGAACTCTATTTTTGCTTTTTAACTACTTTAGAAATGCATAAACTTAAATAAAAACTAACTCCAAATAGATATGTACCTGGTTGAATGAACTTGCTTCTTTAACCTCTCCAATATTTAAGGTTCTAGAGAGGGTTTGAAACTGGCTTATCCAAATATTTTGTTATATTTCTTAAGGAAATATGGAATATGGCCCCATAGCTACACTGGGGAAACACGGGGTAAATTAATTAACCTTTCACGGGGAAGTGCAAATGATTCTTGTGTAGAGTTTTTGACTGTATACGAAGTCAGATCTTCATCTTGCTGAGAATCTGTGCACCTCATCCTTCAGATGGAAGCTGTGTGTTCAAGAAATAAACGACAACAAAGTCCACTAAAAAGATAGCAAAGAAGGAGGTGAGAGTTCATAGGAGGAACTGCCAGTCCCTTTCCTTTCAGAAATAGAAGACTTCTAAGGTGGAGAGTGGGAACCGCAGGAGAAGCCAGTCCATTCTTTCAGACAGGCACTCCTGGGACAGCTCCAATGCGGGGCAAAGCCACGCCCCGTCACCCATACCTTCTCCAATGAAGCCGTTGAAATCACATTTCTGGATTGAAGCAAGTTTCTTATGTCCCCAGGAAGTGGCTGTGTTCACAGCAGTTAAGTGGCTGCCATAGCTCACTGCGGATCTAGAATGTTCTCTGGGATAAATGTCTCCCTTCCCCCCTGAAAAAAAGATTTTTTTTCCTACAGAAGCATTAATGTATAAGTAAAGACTTAAACTCGTAGGTATGCTTTTCATGGGAGATGAGAATGAGAGGATTTTCTCACCAACTCACCCTGCAAAAGCCACCTTTGCCTTGACTTATTTCTTTGATAATAACTGACAGTGAGAAACAAAATTACCTGTCACTGATTTTGTCAGAGGAGTGACTGGGTGGCAAGTTTCCTGACATCCAGGCCTTTGTCTTCTTTCTCCCCCTCTTCAATGTCTAGTACAGTGCTTCCAATATAATAAGTACCCAATAAATATTTTTGTCTGAATAAAATGAAGACATTAAAAAGATAGGATAGTTCACTTATTAGTACGCTCCAGGTTCATCCATATTGTCACACAGTGGCTATAATAAATAATAATGCATATTTGAAAATGGCTCAAAGAGGAGATTTTAAAGGTTTTCACCACAAAAAATAAATATGTAGGATGATGAATTTGCTAATGAGCCTAATTTAGTCATTCCACCAGATAAACATATACCAAAATATCACAGTACATCCCTAAATATATGCAATTATCATTTGCCAATTAAAAATAAAAATTTAAAAATAAAATTAATTTGTTTACTACAAATTTTAACGAGAAGGTAGTATAAACAAAAAAGAAGAAAAAACTCCGAAAAGGGAAATGAGTGAAATAATCAGACGGATCTATGATAAGTTTTCTTCCTAAAGTCTCCAAGAAGCTAAGGGTCAAAGATTCTGAGAAGAGCTGGTAAAGAAAGGATAACTGTATTTTTCTAAGCAGCAAAAAAACAAAAACAAAAAACAGACACACACACACACAAAGAAAGAAAGAAGATAAGCAAGGCGCATAGTATACAAATGACCAGTATAGCCACAAGGTTCAATAGAGCCTAAATCCAAATAGCCCAGAACATTCGCCATCATAGTGTCGTATCAAATCCCTGTAGTATTTTTCACTTACACAAGAAAAAATCCCCCTCAAACAAGGAAAATCTCATATACTTTACATATTTAATTCAATTGCCCAAATGAGTGTACGTAAATAAATTTAGTGGAACAGACAATTTTTAGTATGCTTTCCTTAATTTCTACAATCATTGATATTTAAGTATAAATATATTAATGTATTTCATCATTGCATTTTGGTAAAGGAGTTCAATATGCTTATTGTGTTTCAATATTAGGGCTTTCATTTTTTCCTTGTCAATAATGGCCACCAAATAGCCATATGTCCATCTTAGTTCCGATACAACAGTCAATTTCTGCGGAAGCTATTGGCCACACATCCTTATTCACCATGACCCTTTCTAGCAATAACTCTGCCATTGCTCTGTGGAATATTAAGTCATGAGGATCATGGAGCTCAACTGAAATGTTAGAATATAACCCACGCCTCCTCTTCCCTCATCACTGAATCAGGAAAGTATGGTTAAGAATTAAGAGTGGGTCAAAAAGCCAACTAGAGTTTTCTTAATCAAATGCGGCATTAGAAAACACATAAATTCTCCCACATCAAGACTTTCATCAATATTGTCCCTTCCCCTACCCAATCATCCCTGGGAATGCCTGAAACGTAGAGTAAGTACTCTTATTACAGAATTACTGGAATATAAATGTAATGAGTAACGATTATTCTATATAACCCCAAGTTCCCTCAACCCTGTTTTCAAAACCTCAATCTGCTAACGTCCCCCGCTGGCTGGGCTGAATCAGCAGGGCTTTGGCTCTCTTCTGGGGCATGGTTATAGGCCGAAACTGTGGACCATCTAGAAACTATGAGTCAGGGTAACTATTGCCTAAGCCTGGCTTTCTGCTCAAACCTTGAACTTCCTGCAAAAGGGGGAGGAAAGACAACATAGCTCTTCACTCCATGTTGGGGGGAAAGACAGTATAGCTCGTCTTTTTGCGTGATGCTCTTTTTTTCTGAGAGTTATGGTCTTCTATTTCCTGCAGTCACTTTCCTTGTAGGACAAAGTTCCCCCCTTTCTTATACTCTCTCTTCAAGGTAAACCCTCCAAGCACCCCTTACCCTGGCATCCTTTTGAACCATGTACATTTCTGAATACTAGTTATAGAAGGCAAGTGAATTTTTCTCCCCTCTCTGTTGGATTATAGGGACTTAAAAGAATGGATTAGAAATTGCCCTTTGGGACTTGAACAGATACTTGTTCACCCACAGTCAAAAGATACAGATGCCCCAAAGAGAAAAACAAAATGTGGTACATGCATACAATAGAATATTATTCATCCATTAAAAAGGAATGAAATTCTGACACATGGTGCAATATGGAAGGAACCTGGAAGACATTATGCTAGTAAATAAACTAAACAGAAGAGGCAAATACTGCATGATTGCTCTTATCATAGGTACCCAGAGTGGTGAAATTCATAGACAAAGAAAGCAAAAGGGTGGTTTACAGGAGCTAGGGGGAGAGGGATGGAAATTCATTGTTAATGGGTAACAAGTTTCAGTTTTGCAAGATGAGAAGTGTTTCAGAGACAGAAGATGGTGATGGTCGCACAGTTATCTGAATGTACTTAATGGTGATAAACTTAAAAACCATTAAGACAGCAAAATATATGGCATGTGTGTTAAGTTAAATATTAAATGGTTAAGATGGCTAGGTTTATTATATATGTTCTACTACAATTTTAATAATTAATAACATACTCAAACCATTGACTTGTATACCTTAAGTAGGTGATGTATATGGAATATGAATTTATATCTGAATAAAACTGGTTTTTTTTTTGTGTGTGTGTGTGTGTGTGTGTGTGTGTGTGTGTGTGTGTGGTACTGGGGATTGAACCCAGGGACATTTTACCAAGCTATACCTCTGGCACTATTTTATTTTTATTTTGAAACAGGGTCTCACTAGGTTGATGAGAGTCTCACTACTTGCTGATGTTGTTCTCGAACCTGACATCCTCCTATCTCAGCCTACCAAGTACTGGTATTCCAGGTGTGTGCCACTATGCCTGGTTTAGTTTTAAGTGGCATACATGAACTAGTCCCTTCTGGATAGTGTAGATCATTATAGACTCAGACTGTTCTAAGCACTGGCCTAAGTTTCCATGTTTCTCTCTACTCCTTGCTTATCATGTAATTATATATATATATATATATATATATATATATATATATATATATATATATACAGTCCTGCTAAATTTCTAATAGAATAATATCTTAAGAGTTGTCTTAATGCCTGTAATCCTAGTACTTGGGAGGCTGAGACAGGAGGATCGCAGGTTTGAGGCCAGCCTCAGCAATTTAGCAAGGTGCTCAGCAACTTAGCAAGACCTTGTTTCAAAATAAAAATGAAACAGGCCTGGGGGTGCAGCTCACAGGTAGAATGTCCCCTGGATTCAATATCCAGTACCACACAAAAAGAGTTGCCTTGAATTTCTATCCAAACTCAGTTGAAAACTGAAAAGTATGGGCAAGAGCTTTGCAAAGAGCTCTGAATCTAGGCCAAGCTGAGATCTGGCCACTGTGACGGAGGTCCCAGGTCAGTGTCCCTCCCATAAGGCCTGGGGTGCTGGGTGCTGCTCTAGATTCACAGCATCAAGCGACTGTCAAGAGGCTCCAAGTGCTGCGTGCTCTATGCCACTATAACCATGAATTACATTTTGATGCGAGACTATAATGCACCGATAAAAGTATTAACACAAAACAAATATTCTCTTCCCAGAGGGAGCTGACAGGGACCAAAGTCATCAGAAGCCTTTTCACTAGAACGTCTGACACGGATTTTCTAGAAACATCTTCTAAAGACTCATCAATGCTTCACGACAGTCTCTCCTGGTATTTCTACACCCAAAAAGAGAGCAGACATAAAAAAAGATCTTCTGTGTCTTACTGGCTAGAAAAAGGGTTTCACGAAGGGTTTCGTGAAGGATGCCAAAGGATGATGTAACAACAGGACTATTTTGTTGACAGTCTCGTTGCCGCTTGCTGGTCTTTTTGAGGTATAGCCTAACGCATGCCTTAGTAAGGGACAGGTATAAAATTGCTAGCTACTTATGGTCCACACCTGACTACCATTTGGAATAAAAAATGCATTGAAGTATTTAGTGGAATACAGAACAGTATATCCTTGGAACTTTCACCTGCATTGAGAATAATAACTAAAACTTCCTTGGAAAACACGAGATGGAACCACTGATTTGTAAAATAAATTTCTGATGGGGAAGTAATAACTGAGAAGAACAAAACTTACAAAAAGGGCAATCAGGACGGTATTGCCATTGCCAGGCCCCGGGGGATGTGGGTGTGATGCCAGGGGGAGGTGGCGGTGGGGGAGGAGGGAGGAGCAACTACCATTTTACCAAGTCTCCGCCATATTCCCAGCAGTCTCGTAAGAAATTCATATTCATGATATAACACATTGCTCACACCAGCTCTGTGAGGTTGGAAGTCTAGAAGTGTGTAAAGCTGGACTAGACTATTGCAGAATTGAATATTAAATGTTTCAAATAGGTATTCCAACTAACCATTGGAATGAGAAGAGGCAGACTGCCCACCGCCACTGCAGCTGAAATTTCCCTCAAGGAAGGCAAACTTGAATTCCAATAATTCTGGCACCTCTTTCTACTACATAACACACAGTAAAGAAAGAGTCAGATCCTACATGTGTGAACAATAATGCTACAGCCTCACAGATTCCAATGGTAAATACTAAATCGGCCATGACTCTGAACTCATGGTTCACACCAAACTAAAACATATGTCACATTTTCAATAAATTCCCAAAACTCATTGCTCTAAGTTTTTCTTCACTTCATAGTAATTTTAAAATATTTTGTGAAATACGTTAAAATTTTACAAGTGAAAATATACTGCTGTACCGAGAATGATGGCAACATGCCTGTAATCCCAGGACTTGGGAGTCTGAGACAGGAGGATTCACAGGTTTGTAATCAGCCTCAGCAACTGAGCAAGACTGTCAGCAACCTAGCAAGACCCTGTTCTAAACAACAATAACAACAAAAACAAAAAAATAAGGCTGGGGTGTGGTTCAGAGGTGGAATGCCCCTGGGTTCAATACGCAGTACCATAAAGAAAATATAATATATACATATTATAATATATTATATATACATATATATTCCTGTAGGAATGTATTTATTCTACTTTTGTTAAAATAATACATGCACTAAAATTTGAAATCAAATGGTACCACAAGGCTGACAAAAATAGTTGTCTTCTCTACCTGCCTGTTCTTGAGTCCCAGAGATCAAAGGCAGTAATTTTCAACATTTTTAGCTGTTTCTCTTAGTATTTAATTTCATATTTCAAATGATATTCAACTGCTATTTTTATCTACTTTTAGTATCCATTGTTTTCTTGCTGTGAAACACGAGGATTTAAAACCAGAAAATGAAAAATTTTTAAAAAGAAATATGACTTAGCTTCCTTAACCTTCCATACATTCTTACCCCCGCCACCACCACACAAATCCTCAGTTTATCTCACAATTTTGGGTTGTGATTAACACTCAGTATCACATTATAATGCCTGTTTAAATATTTTTCCCAATTAAAACCAATGGTATACTATGACTTTTTTTGTACAACCTTTTGTCTTTTCCTGATGTTAATAACTGCCGTAACTGAAATGGGCATTGTGGCACATACCTGTAATCCCAGCACTTGGGAGGCCGAGACAGGAGGATCGCAGGTTTGAGGACAGCCTTGGCAATAGAATGAGATTCTCGGCAACCTAGTGAGACCCTGTTTTAAAATAAAAAGTAAAAAGGGCTGGGGGTGTAGCTCAGAGGTAGAATCCTCCTGGGTTCAATTCCCAGTGTCAAAAAAAAAAAAAAAGCCATAACTTTTCATTTGATTGGAGTGTGTGTGTGTGTGTGTGTGTGTGTGTGTGTGTGTGTGTGTGTGTGTGTATCTAGTAATAAAGTTTTGCCATCCTCTAATACAGAACTAGAGAACTCATCTCACCACAAGTAAACGCATTAGCTGGTCTTTCCCATGTGTTGCCTTGGTTTACTTTGGTCTTTTCTTTAGGCCTTCCCTCTTGGCCTCTACACCCTCCTGTCCAATCTAGAAGGTTCTCCAGGCCCAACACAGAGATGTCCAGCCGTCAAGCAGGAACTTCTCTTTCCCTCCTGTGAGGGCTAATTGCAGGTGTCAACCCGACTGATTAAAGGAATACCAGACACCTGGTAAAGTACTGTTTCTGGGTATGTCTATTACAGTGTTTCTGGAGGAGACTGGCATCAAGCAGGTATGGGATACCAGGTGGGAAATTATTTTCCTCCGCTTTAAAGGGATATGCTCTTCTTGGAGGTATGGCTCTGTTTCTTCTAAGGTCCACCATGGCTGTGAAAACCTCAGATACTAGTTGGCCTCCTGAGCCTCTGTATGTGATCTATTTATTTTCTTTGTTAAAATTCTTAGGAAAGAAACATTCTATTGATAGACTTTATCAAATGCATCTTGGAGTTGGTCTTGGTTTCATTTATTGTTCTAGTGCTTAACACACCCTTTCTGTACAGAAACTCAGGTTCAATTCTAATTAGTATTTTTCCGCCAGTCTTCTATCACTTTCTCCTTTGCATTTTCTTTGTTCTCTTTCTGAACCTCTTTATGGTCAGACTTCAGATTTCTTAAAATGAGTCTCTTATTTGCTCCTTTTTTTTTCCCCCCAGTGTTTTCCATCTCTATCTTTTCCTTCTGTTTTCTGGACAATTTCATCAACATTCCAACTCTTGCTCAATGTTTAAATTCTGGTATCATATTTTTCTTCCTAAGCCTTCTTTCATGGACACAATACCTTCTCCAATCTCTCAAAGAATACCAACTAGAGCTTAATTTTTTTCTTCCCTGATTTTTGCCGTTTCCTCTGAGCCTCCTTGTGTTTATATTTGGGTTTTGCTTTTGCTTTTGTTTTTGTTTTGTTTTGTTTGGGTCTCATTAATCCATGCTGAAGGTAATCCTCCAATATCTGCTGATCCTTAGCTATCTACCATCCTACCAAGCTATCGTATAAGCTGAGCTTGTACAACAGGATTGGGTAAAGATTCGACCATTTTATGGGAGGGAGTCTTCAAATGTCTTTCATCTTTAATTTATCAATTCCCCAGAAAATAATTTTCTTCTCTAACCCAGTAATGGAGGACTATACAACTGGTTGTCAGAGGTCTCGGTGCCCAGCAGAGAGACAGCACCATTCTGTATACAGATGTTCACTTAATAACCCATTCTCCCCAAGGTGCCTTACCCATATTGTCATCTGTACGTATCATCCATATCTGTTGTATCCAAGTACAAATACTCTTGGCAGATGTAGTTTCCAGAGAAATTAGACCAAAGATGCTTTGGTCTGAACACACTGCCAGGAGTATTTGTTCAGCTGCTTGGGATAGACTGAGGCATAAGTACTCCTTCTGCACACCTCCTACCAATCAACAACTCTTGGCCTCACTCTTCACATCCATCTTCCGTCATGGCCAGTGGTTCCAAGTCTGCAGCCTTCCTGGCCCTCGGCACAAATCAATTTGCTTCAGGCTGCCTTCCCTCTCCGAGAGCACCTGGCCTTCAGTTTTCTCTCCTCTGCTAAAGCATTTCCCTCTTATCCATCCGTTTTCCACCTTCCGAAAATGTGTTCACCTCCTTCATTCACAACCTTCACAGCCCAGTTTCTTTGTCCATGTAGATTTGCATCATTTTATCTTCTTGCCTATTATTTTGAGTAGTCTTAGGAGGGAGCAGAGATAAACAAGTGTGTCCAAATTGCTATATATAGCCATAAATCCCAAAATATTTTTATTGTGAAAATAATTTAAGTTAGAAGTCTTGGCTAGAGAATTCCCTAACATAAAAGAGCAAGTCTATGGCTCAGCTGACATTTGAGCAAACCATGGGAAAAGTACTAACTTCAGTTTTTGAGTGTAGAAGTCCTAATTTATAAACGATGTGCAGGGTATGTGTATGGGATAAGAAACTGTAATTAGAAGAATTAGAAACTGGTGTAAGAACTAGAGCTAAATGAACAGATTATACAACGCAGAGAAGGCAGATAGGAGCTGTAATAATGGTCACCAGGTGGATGAAGGATTATTATCTTCCGCAAGATACTCTGCCCAATTTTTTCTGTTTCCTTTTCAAACAGAATTTTTAAAGAATGTACTTAAGACAAAACATAAGGAAAATTTACTGACGGAAAAGAACGTTAAATATTACCAGGAGAGAGTGTGGAATTTTCTGGTCTGGAATTTTATTAAAAGTGAGAATAGCCCACTTCCTCAAAGGTAAAACACTACACAATGACATTTCAAATTCCTTCCATCTGTGCATTTCTTTTCTTTTCAATATGCAGAAAACAATCATCACTATTCCAAGTTTCTTTATCATATATATATATATATATATATAAATTTTTTTTTTTTTTGCTAACAGACATTCTTCTTGAATAAGAACAATTATTCCTAAAGCAAGTTCTGTTCAATTTCAAGATCCACACTAGCAAGTTTCAACCACTTTTCAGGGAAATGAAAGGTTGCCTCTCAACATATTCAAAGCATGACTACATTCAAAATGTGGATAACATTTCCATACTGAAACACAAGTTAGTATTGCTGATGTTTTAAATTTCTCTTTGCAGTAGTTTGTACTTTTAAAAAATCTTCATGTCAGTGTGTAAAAAGACTCATGAAAATAAAAGTCAAAGAATAGCTAAACGGCCAAGCATGGTGGTACATGCCTGTAATCCCAGTGCTCGGGAGGCTGAGAAAGGAGGATCACAGGTTCACAGTCAGTCTCAGCAATTTATCAAGGTCCTCAACAACTTAGAGAGATCCTGTTTCCAAATAAAAAATAAAATAGGGCTGAAGGGGTATCTCAGAGGTAGAATGCCCCAGCATTTGATTCCCAGTACCACGGGAAAACAACAACAACAACAAAAACAGAAACAAAAACACATAGCTAAGCAAAATGCTGGTAAAATCAGCAAGTAAAATACTTTTCCTTTCCCATTCACCTCCCTGAGAGAACTGCAAACAGCTCCTCATTCCTTTAGGAATGCACTGACCAAGAACAGGAGGGAGGAGCCAACAGGAGCCACTGGCAGGACGGAGGCAGGGAGGGCCGAGGTAGAATGGCTGGGGATACACTGGGTGGAACAGGCAGAGACTTCCCCCCCCCCCGCCCCCCCCGTACCTGCCTCCATCACTAGTTTCATTGTTATGTTGTTGCTGTGGTTCAAGAAATATAGGCATGTGTCTATTAGTTTTTAATACGGAAATTTAAGCCTGACCTCACACCATACATGGGAATCCATTCCAGGTAGACTAAGAACCTAAATGTGAGAGACATAAAAACTAAGCCTTGAGAAAAAAAGTCAGAGATAGTATCTCCTTAACTGCCAATTAGGAAAACATTCCTTAAAAAAAAAAAGACAGAAAAAGCATTAACCACAAAGACTGATGAATGCTCATGTTAAAATAATTTTAAAGCTGGGCATGGTGGCACACACCTGTAATTCCAGTACTTGGGAGGCTGAGATAGGAGGACAGCAGATTCAAAGACAATTTCAGCAATGTAGTGAGACACTCAGCAACCTAGCAAGACCTTGTTTAAAATAATAATAATAATAATAATAATAATAATAATAATAATAATAATAAAGGGCTGGGGGTAGAATGCCCCTAGGTTCAATTCCAGTAACATACCTGCATGCATGGGCACACACACACACACACACACACACACCAACAATAAAAATCATCATCATAATAATAAAAATAATTGTTAAAACCCTCTGTTTATAAAATGATGTAGTAAAGGAAATAAAGGCAGGGTGTCTTATTCCATTTTCTGTTGCTATAACATAATGCCGGAGGGTGATTTATACAGGACAGGCCTTCATTTAGGTTCATGGTTCTGTAAGTCCAAGTTCACAGTGCTGATATCTATATAGCCTACTGTCAGCCTTTCAGTTGCTTCTTTCTTACAAATGAGCAGAGACCCAAGGATAATGAAGGTAGGAGCTGGTTAGGGATTTTTTTATTTATTTATTTATTTATTTATTTATTTATTTATTTATTTTTTGTGGTACTGGGGATTGAACTCAGATGCATTCTACCTCCGAGCTATACCCCCAGCCCTATTTTTTATTCTTTATTTTGAAACCGAGTCTCACTAAGTTGCGGAGTGCCTCACTGGGTAGCTGAGGCTGGCCGCGAACCCGGATCCTCCGGTCTCAGCCTCCCGAATGCTGGGATTACAAGCGTGCGCCACCACACCCGGCTCTGGTTAGGGATTTTAAACTTTCACATAAAAGAGACTAATCAAAATAAACAAATGGCTGGGCGTGGTGGCTCACGCTTATAATCCCAGCATTTGGGAGGCTGAGACTGGAGGATCTGGGTTCACAGCCAGCCTCAACTGCTTAGTGAGGCACTCTGCAACTTAGTGAGACCCTGTTTCAAAGTAAAGAATAAAAAAATAGGGCTGGGGCTGTAGCTTGGAGGTAGAATGCCCCCAGGTTCCATCCCCAGTACTGCAAAAAAAAAATAATAATAATAAATAAATAAATAAACGGAAACCAAAAGATAATAGAAAGTTCAGGATAAAATAGAAAAGAAGCTTTAAAAATGTCAGCGGGGCATGGTGGTCCAAGCCTATAATGCCAGTACATGGGGGGCTGAGACAGGAGGATTGTAGGTTTGAGGACAGTCTCAGCAACACAGCAAGATGCTCAACAACGTCATGAGACCCTGTTTCAAAACAAAAATAAAAAGGGCTGGGGATGTAGCTCAGAGGTAGAATGCTCCTGGGTTCAATCTCCAGTACCATACTTAATTAATTAATGTAATTATTTATTTACTTATTCTCAGAGAAATGGACAAATATTGCATCCCTAAAATAAGTATAAGATGTTATGGGGGGAAATAACAGAACAAGAAAGCTAATGAAATATCCATCCCCCCACACACAATTAACATTTACACAAAAGTATTAAAAATCAAGAAAAGGTTGACAGAGAAAATCCTCTAGGATATGGAAAAGTAAGATAATATAGTCATCTCAACAGTAATTTCCAGTTTATCCATCACCCAACATTCAATAGGAACCCCAGCAAAAGCAAAGAGAGAATGTAGGAGAGAATTAGTAAATCCACAAAACAAACAAACAAACAAAAAATGAATAAGCACACACCCGAACATAATGTGAAGAAATGTCAGAACCCCAAAGTCAAAGAGAAAGCACAGATGGCCTTCAGTGGAAAGAAAATCAGATAAACATCAGACTTATCCTCAGCAACATCAGTGGACAGAGACAATGGAGCGATGCCTTCAAAGCTCTGAGGGGGAATAAAAAGATCCATTCATCAGATAAATATAATTAATTTGGGAACTGGGAGTTTAGTGTTCATGACAAGCAGATGGGTTGAAGTGGGGAGAGACGATGAAGGAAACGGTGGAGATATCAAGAACCTCATCCTATAAATCAGGGGCTAAAGGATGCCATCGATGTTCAGGCAGCGAAGCAAGATATAAAACAGAAGAATACTACTTGTTACTTAAGTAGAGGAACTAAAAATTGTGATGCAATCGTGTTGGGTAAAGGGAGACGGAGAGGTAGAAGAGTGTGGCAGGAAACCAGTCGACACTGTCCAAAACTGATAATCAGGAAATAACGGTGAAACCACAGAACTCAGAGATATAACTACTAGAAAAAAAAAAAGCAGTTGCGGGCACGGTGGGGGCTTTGGCAGGAAGAATAGGGTACTAAGGGGAGACAAAGAAACTCTTGTTTTTTGTTTTTATTATAAGTCATTCTGCATTGTTTGAATCTTTAACCAGGGGTGTGAGCTACTGTGACAAAAGATTTAAAAGATGATATATTATAAAATGTACTTCAAAATAAACATA
>PVLC010039491.1:0-14255 GCA_004027655.1 Graphiurus murinus
GACAGCCCCTCTTCATAGCTTCAGCTCCCTAGTTCTGGAACAACCATTTTCTCCATGTTTCCCTTCAGGCTAGGGGGAGATTATCAGCTTACTGCTGTTGATTGTCTGAATATCTAATATCCTTTCTGTTCCCTCACCTGGTCAGGAGATTTTTTTCAGTAAATTCTCTTCATTGGAATAGATTCTGTAGTATGTTTTTTGTTTTTTTGGTTTTTTTTTTTTTGCTGAATGCTTACCAGTCCAATCATGAATTTGTAGGTAGAGCAACTTAAACTTTCCAACTCCAATCTCTTAGTTCTGTTGATATAGCAATGGAAAATAACCTCCCTTCTCTTGGTATAACTGAGGCTGGAATGAAGCAGTCCATTAGTAATACCAGGTTACTCTAGCCAGAGAGGCTATTTAATGCTAATAGTCAGGGGGAAGAAGTCTCATGAAGTTCCTGGGCTCTGTACACTGGAGAACGCCTCCCCTTGGCCCCATTCTGAGGTTATCCACCCTTCGGGATATCATACTCTTTCTTATTGCAGAGAACAGAGAACAGACAGAGCGGCACTCAGACACTACTTAGAGAGCTGTACCCCAGCAGCCATACTGGCATCTGAAGCAAAACAAAAAACAATCAGTAACAGCAATATCATCTTTACATACATTTTTGATATTTTGTGCATGGAGGATTTTTACATTAGCTTTAATTGTTAATATGGTGCATTAAAATGGATTTATTTTGGTTACTAAGCTTAGAGTTATCCTCTTACATTTTGCACTCAAAGTGAGTGCTTCACCTTCCTCTCCCTAGTCCAGGTCCTGTTGCAAACATTGAAAGTTCTCGCAAATTGAAAGAGACCCACAGCTGGGTAATGATTAAAGATGCAATCTTGGAATTCACCCAGACCTCATTTTGAACCTTGGTCTTGTTCTCTAACTGTGACCTTGGCATTTTTCTTAAGATCTCTACTTAGGCCTTAGTGCCTTCCTTGCAAAATAAAGACAATAATATAGGCAAACAAACCCTAACCTGCATTGCACTGCCCCCAAATGCCCTTACAACCACAATACTTTTCATACACTTGGCACAGATTTCTTGTTAGCAAATCCTGACTAAACCACAGTTTACTTATTTCACTGAAAAAGCCATTGTTTATAGAAGTGGTATAAATAAAACATGTGATATGTATACCACATAGCTTATCTGAAGTCTGAAAACTCTAGATTCAAAAACTTATGTGATCCAGTGGGATGATACGCACACATGCATTACAGATCTGGGGTAGCAGGTGCATAATGACCTTCAGTGAAGAGTGTTCCCAGCACCCTGGGGCCATTCTGGGGCATCTGTCCCAAACACTGCTTACTCCCTGGCTAAAGTGGAAATCCTGCAGACTTTGACTTGAGATCAAGGACACAAATAGGTTGTAACATAAGGACTTTCAGAAAATGGTAGGAACCCTGGACACTACAGTGCAGTGGCATGGTCAGAATGACCCTTTGTTCACCCCGGTGGACAGTACTTCTATAAGCTGTGAGCTCTGGTCCAATGATGGGGGGGGGGGGGATTCAAGGAAGCTATGCTGAGATATGCTGCATTGTCTCCTCTCCAGGGTGGCCATCTCCCTTCTGATTAGGTTTGGTTCCCTGGCAAATTAAATCAGGAACTTAATGTAACCTTGCAGCATGTGTGTTGGGAGTGAATCTCTTCCTGTCAATCTGTAACCTGGCTGAAACACTGCAGTGCTCAATAAACATTGTCTATTAATGTCATTTTAATCATGATGACTTCCTATCTGGCAACAGGCATTTTTTTCAGAACTGAAGCTTTTTTAGAAATCGCTTGATTTACAATACAATCTTAGAGCAAGTACAGATGCAGAGACTAAAAATTTCACTGTACTTTCAAAAAAAAGCTTGACTGAAGGGAGTGGAAACGTTATCCCAGTCTGGAGGGGTGGGGGATCATCGGATCCCTGTCAGCAGCCTGTGAATAATGGAGTGACATCTAGACTGGACCATAACAGACACAATTCCCTTAATGACACAGGACTAGGATTTTACCAATTGCCAGTGATAACTAGAAGTCCATCTCAAAGCCTGCTTAATATGCTTCAGAATTCTTTGTTTTTAATTATGCCCAAATTAACTTGAGAGAATTGTTTAACACATTTACTCCATGGCATGAGTTTAGTCATTCTCATTTTCTTTAACTGTCTTCAGAAATAGTTTGGATGATCAATCTGATCATGAACCCCATCTGGAACTTCAGCCAGGCTCTGGTACCTAGGATGGGCAAAGCAAGATTGAGCCATTCTTGATCACAGCCCTGTGTCTGGGGGAGCTAGCTAGGAAGGTGAACCAGCTTGCTGCTGAATGAGCACTGTGCGTGTCCCTCAGAATCACCTGACAAGACGGGCGATGAGTCACGTGACCCTCTGTGCTCCCGTGTTCTCTTTTATAAAACTAGAAAAGTGTGCTACAATATTTTTTTCAAATTGTGTTTCTTTTTGTAGAAATCTTCCCTTATATTATTTTTTGAAGTTAGGATGTCCAAAGCATAACAGATGAAAATAGAAGCATTTTATTTAAAATAGGAGTTGGGAAGCAGAATGTCCCATTTATCTCAGGTTATGTGCCTTTAGAGAGCCCTTAAGTTTCCAAAGGGTTTTCAGAGACTCCACGAGCCAGTGGTTGCTAAGAATCCTTTCTGACCTGAAACTCTCTAAATCTATGAGATTCTAATAGCTTGCCATTTCCTATCTAATGTGTCTAAGACCTGAAGTAAGCATTTTATACACAGCATCTTATTTGAATTTTAGAAACACTTTACAAGGTGGGGATTATTTAATCTCCTTGTATGGATTGAGAAACTGAGGCTCAGGAGTTTAAGTGGCTTCCCTAAGGTCACATAGTAAGTGCAGCTATAGGAGTGCAGGTAACTCCAGTCTCTATCCTCACCAGTATGTCCATCAGAGAACCCAAAGAGAAAAGCCAGACTGCTGACATAATGTGGCCTGCAACTCAGCCTGAAAGGACTCGGGCTTCATGATGGCATCTTTTCCACTCTGTACAACAGCTTTCTCCTTCCTCTCTTCTCCTCTCCTCTCCTCTCCTCTCTTTTCCTCTCCTCTCTTTTCTTTTCTCCCCTAAGCTCTTCTCCTCTCTTCTTTCCCCCTTCTTCTTTTCATTTCCTCCTCTCTTCTTTCTTCTCTTCTATCTCCAAACCACCTCTCTGGTTTTGTAAAAACTTATAGTAGAAAACATGGCCATCGACAGGTGCTGGTGCCACAGCCTATACCCTAGGAATCCAGACAGAAAATTCCCAGGGCCTTTCCTTAGAGGCAGATGCTCACCTCGGAGCTACCCCCTCAGACCAATTTTAATTCTTATTTTGAAACAGGGTCTCACTTAATTGCTGAGGGCCTAGCCAAGTTTAGTCCAGTCTCTTTGTGTATTTGTCAGGTGGTTATTTTTACTTTTGTGAAAGGGTAATCTTTAAAGAGTTCTTAATCATTAATATTTCTTAGGTTAACAGATCTGTCCACAAAACATTTCTAACACCAAATAAAAATCCAAGCATTGGGAAAATCAAAACAGGAATTACAACCTGTCAGTTATGTTACATGTAGCATCCTGAAGGTATAACACTCTCCATCTCTACGAGGTAGGACAGGGGTCCAGATTTCATTATGTCATTATTCTTTTATACCCAGGAAGGAGCACATCAAGAGGTAAGGGTGTTTCTAATCACACAAGTGAAGCAATAGGGACTTGAATTCATGTCCCATGACTTAAAAGTCAATGCACCCAACCATTTGGAATAATTTCCCCTAGTCATGATTTGTCTCACCTGTAGTTATTGTCATTCCTGTGCTATCAGTTAGCTAAAGCTACATGAATGTATAGTTGGAGGTCTGCAGGCCACCTTCTTTAAAGCAATCCACTCAGTTTTTCCGTAGGTAATCTCACCTACAGAAATGCAGGCTAGCTTTTCCTGGAGCATTAATCTATTACTACAGAACATCTAGGTCTGATATTCATGTGCTGTGTGACAGTCCATAAAGGGAAATATGAACACCCAATCCTATTAAATGCGTTGTGTGTTATAGCTGGGAGAGGGACACAGAGTGCGTACTGCATATTATTTGTAATTTGCTGTCTTCTTTTCTCTGATTTCATCACTTTGAATCTGAACCAACCATGTATCTCTTTCTAAACAAGTCATTTAATCTGCATAGCTATTGAGACTGTGCTTTGTATAACAAATTACCTCCTGCAAATGTTGCCGATAATGCAGTCCTTTCAGCTTTGAGAGAGAAAAATTGTCCTTACTTAGAAAAGACATCTTTATAATTAATTTTAAATCATTTCAATGTCAATAATCACATATGTACAAAAATCAACTTTGTATCAGACCTTAGGTTGGGTTATTTAAAAAGAACATCTGAGCCGGGCATGGTGGCACTCACTTGTAACCCCAGTACTTGGGAGCCTGAGACAGGAAGATCACAGGTTCACACCTCAGCTACTTAGTGAGGCTCTCTGCAACTCAGTGAGACTCTGTTTCAAAATAAAGAATAAAAAAATAGGGGTGTGGGTATAGTTCTGAGGTAGAATGCTCCTGGGTTCAATCTCTAGTTCCACAAAAAAGACAGAAAGAAAGAAAGAAAGAAAGAAAGAAAGAAAGAAAGAAAGAAAGAAAGAAAGAAAGAAAGAAAGAAAGAAAGAAAGAAGGAAGGAAGGAAGGAAGGAAGGGGACAATTAAATAATAGAATAAATATAAGAATAACTACATGGTTGTAGCCCCTTTACTCACAGATATTCATCTACTGGAAAGAAAATCTATGTGGTGTTTCCTGGGAAAGAGGTAGACTGGATTTACAGTTTATGAGCTTACTAAATTTTTATTCTTCTTTGCAAAGCTCATGGAGGGGATGGATATCCCCTTCTACTGTTGGATTTTGAGGGGGTTTTTTGTTTTGTTTTGTTTTGTTTTTTTAATGTGTGATACCAGGGATTGAACATAGAGGAATTTTACTTCCAAGATACACCCCCAGTCCTTTTTATATTTTGTTTGGAAACTAGGTCTTGCTAGGTTTCTGAGACACTATATTGTTGAGGCTGGTGTTGAGGAAGTTTCTTTAATCCTCTCCAAATAAACTTTGTTTCTTGATTTTTCCTTTCTAAAAGCCTGGGGACCTGTATTTGATATCTACCTTTATTAATATAGAACTTATTAGATTCTGAATATTGACTCTTCCTCTCATGTCATGTCACATAAAAATATTCTATGTGTGAAACAAAATCTAGGCAAGAAACATTTACAAGAACGGAGTATGAACCTCTATGGGAAACAGTAAAGTGAAGCTGTTTAAGGCAGTTTTGTAGCTATCTTTCTCAAACCCTGTCAACTTTTATTGGCATTAAGATTTTTCTTTTTAGCTAGGCATGGTGGTGCACACTTGTAATCCCAGCATTTGGGAGGCTGAGACCAGAGGATCTGGGTTTGAGGCCAGCCTCAGCTACCTAGTGAGGCACTCCGCAACGTAGTGAGACCCTGTTTCAAAATACAGAATAAAAAATAGGACTGGGGGTATAGCTCAGAGATAGAATACCCCTGAGTTCAATCCCCAGTATGGCAAAAAAAAAAAAAAGATTCTTCTTTTTATGTAAATTGAAACTTTCATGATTACTTTGACTGACAAAGGACTAAGTTAAATCCCAGGTTCCTAGTAAGGTTCCACAACTCACTAGTTCAATTTCAATTTCTTTATTTCTGAAACAGAACTATTATATAGGTCTGTTAGGGGTCTTGGGATGGTTAACATTAATAAGATAAAATGCCTAGGAACATAGTATGTTTTCAATACATTCTAGTGGTTCTTCCAAATGGAATGAAGAAAATCAGTCTACGATTCTACCAAAATTGAACAGCTAACTTCAAGACAGATCAAATGTACTAACTCAATTTTCTCATTTGTATTGTAAGGGAAGGAGCCAAATAATGTGGCAAAACCCAAAAGGATTGTTGAGAACTCTGGTGAATCTGAGAAGAAAATGCAAAAAAATTTATGGGCTGCTTGGATGGCTTGGTGCTCTATTTGTTTCTTTGTTTTATGTGTGTGTGTGTGTGTGTGTGTGTGTGTGTGCGCACACGCGTGCGTGTGTGGTTCTGGGGATTGAACCCAGGGACATTCTACCTCCAAGCTGCACCCCCTGCCCTATTTTTTATTTCTTATTTTGAAACAGGGTCTCACTAAGTTGCGAAGAGCCTCACTAAGTAGCTGAGGCTGGCCACGAACCCGGATTCTCCCGTCTCAACCTCCCAAGTACTGGGCTTACAAGCATGCACCACCATGCCAGGCTTCAACTAGGTTTTTGTTTACATGCTTTCACTAAGTTGGATTATTTAATCTTAGGAGTGCAGAATTTGTTAGCCTATGGAATTTTTTTTTTAAATGTAAAGACTGGATATGAGAACAGCATAGTAAAGAGCACCTGGTCAGTAAAGCTCATCGGGACTAAATGGGCGAGGTACTCTGGACCTGCCATTCCTGATAGTCTATGGGCAGTACACCACACTTACAGAGTGGCTTGCATACGCTTTTTAAATTCCCAGTCCTCTCTGAAATGAGCTTTGAGACAAATGCTTTGCACCTCATCGGTTCCCCACAATAGCCTTGGGGGACTCAGACCTTCATTCCCCCTACTTTAAAAGTCATCATTGAGAGCAGCAAAGGAAACTCGGACTGCTGCCTATTAGTGTCCAGATAAAGACGACAGAAGGGAAAAGACCTTATAGCACAGAGATGATCAGCACATGCCTGGCAACTAACTTCTGACCAAGTAGTTAGAGGAAAATGCTCTGTTCGCTTCCCTGAGCCAGCTGAGTCATGATGTTACTTGTACCCTGGAAGAATGTCAGCGACAGCTAGCAGAAACGGGAGAACTGGACAGCATGTTTGATCCACTAATGGCTTCACCTTCGTCATATTTTTATCACACACCTGAAAGAGGATGCCTATTACAAAAGTTACAAAGAAATCCCCATTTTAGAATATTCCCAGGAACTACTGGGTCTATTTCTAAGAAAAAAAAATAACAAAGAAATCATGACACTATTTAATCAATACCTCTGTTTTCCTCTGCTCTCTCCGTGTGAATACCTTTTGGCTATTACAATTCTATGTACATTTCCACCAGAGAATGAGCAGGGAGAGATATGAGCAAGCATATACGTTCAGAAACCTATGAAAGTGAAGGGATAGTGAGCCTGTGGCCTAGAAAAATCATATGTGGAGCCAGGCGTGGTGGCACACACTTGTAATCCCAGGACTTGGGAGACTGAGACAGGAAGATCACAGGTTTATGGCCAGCTTCAGCTACTTAGTGAGGCTCTCTGAAATTTAGTGAGACCCTAAAATAAAAAATAAAGAATAAAGATAAAGAATAAAATAAAATAAAGAATAAAAATAAAGAATGAAAAATAGAACTGGGGTGTAGCTCAGAGGTAGAATGCCCCTGGGTTCAATCTTCAGTACTACAAAAAAGAAAAATTGCATGTGTTGTCTGTAGATCCAAATATGTCATGTTCTCACTGAAATCAGAGTTTCATGTCCTGCCAGTTAGGGCTTTGTGTCATCAGCACTCAGTAAATACTTGTGGAAAGAAGGTAGAGCAGAGTGGCAAGAGCCCAGGTTGTAGAGTTGGGTAAACTATGTTCACATCCTACCTCTAACCTTAAAGCTGGTTGACTCAAGGTATCCTATCTATGCTTCAGTTTCCTTATCTGAAAAGAGCACCACAGCACATTGTGCTGCAGTTAAAACATGTGCTACAGGGACATTTACAGGTAAGGATGGACCCTAGAAGACTGACTCATTGACTTTCTCCCATTTTCACATTCCAGACCCACAGTTCCAAAGGCAGCTATCTATAGTGAAGAAAACATACACACCTCTGAACAGAAAGGCCACAGGATGCTCCTCTCAGGCACTCTCTCACTAGTGTGACTGGTTCTCTCTGAAGAAGGGGACTCCATAACAGAGGAGGTCTGCTGCGGTGGTTAGGAAAGGATCATCTCTGTTTCCGAACTAGAATCTATTGCTGTTTCAGTTTGGGTTTGAAACGTCCCCAAAAGCTCATGTGTTGAAAGCATGCCTTCAATGCAACACTATTCAGAGGTGAAATAATGAAATCAGGGTTCTGATCTCATCAGTGGTAAGCCCACAGAAGGATTAATCATTTGAATAGATTTACCGCATGGTAGTTTAGTCAAGTGGAGCCTGGTTGGGGGAGGTAGGCCACTGGGGGTCTGCCCCTGGTCACTTCCTGTCACTCTTTGTTTCCAGCCGCTAGGAGTTGAGCTCAGTGGTCCTCTGCCATGCCATGCCTCCAGGACGTCTCCCATGGAGTCAGCTAAGGATGGACTATACCTCTGAACCCACGCGCCACATAAACTTTTCCTTTTCTATGGTGCTCATGTCAGATATTTTGGTCACAGCAATGGAAAAGCTGACTAAAACAGTTACCATTAATCAGCAATAAGAAATGTGTTCCAGCATTTTATCAAACTGCCCAGTTGTGACTAACAAGCAATTAAACTTTCTTCTACTATTCTTAGGTTGCTGAATATCTAAAATGTGGAATATATAACCTATGATAAAGCTAAATTGTCTGACTTATATTTTAAAGAAAGGATCTGAATGATTCCATGGGAGATAGAGAAGTGAGCCCATGAATTAAAACAAAACATTGTTTGGGGTTGATGAAGATCAAACTTCCATAAATCTGTATAATTCAAATAAAACAGGAAAGACAAGGAAACTATGCAAAAGAATGTTTTAAAATGAGAAAATAAATGTAGCATACTATAACTAGATTAAGAAGATTAGATCCAGACTTTTTTATATTAAACAGAAAATGATTTGCACTAGGGAAAATTAAAGGAAATACAGGCTTTGTAAAGAAATAGATAAAAGATGAGATATGGTTACAGACTAGAGAAATAGCAGAATTTTTAAAAAATTTAAAATAACTCCTGGTGAAACACAGGGAAATGACCTTTCTAAAACCACCAGAATAGCAGAGCTGTGTAAGACAGAGAAAACTCCATGACTATTAAAAACAAGGATATAGCTATAACCCAAACAATAATTGTTTAACAAAATCAAAACAGAGTGCAGAATCACAATACATCATCATATCTCTAACCTGGAGAAATATACTGGAAATCAAAAAGGGGCAAGACAGAAAGATGTAGTCAGTTATATTGCTGCTTAATACAATCATCTGAGCTGAGTAAATCAACACAAAATGTTAAACAAGAGATCTGAATGTACAGGACTTCACTCTGAGCCACTTCTGTTTCCCACTCAGCAGAGAGCCTGCTTACTATAGAAGGAGCCCTGGATTTTAGATTCACCCAACCAAAATTTTTAGGAAGTGAGCCTAGAAATCTATTTAGACAGCATAATAATGGGGGCTTTAGATCAAGGGGATTCAAGCATTATCCTGAGCAACATAATAATATAAAATGCTATCAAAGGTTTATATATATTTCATGGCAATGTATAACATACACGTAACATTATATATTTCACATGTTGCCATAAAAGTGAAGAATTCACCACTAACTACCTGTGGATCATTTATAAAAGTTTGCCATATATTAACTCAAAAGGGAAACACTAATAGATACCAAAAAGTACAAATAATTCAAGCTGAATTTCTTCATCTAGAATTTGATAAACTAACAAATAATTAACATCAATAAAATTGAAATGGAAAATAAAGAACTCAACCTCTTAAAAATTTAAGAACTCTCACAAAGTCTATGGTTGAAATAATAAAATAAAATTAACATAACATAGAAATTTGAAAGTATTTCATGGTTTAAACAAAGATATATAGTCAAAGTTGTGCATAAAGGAAAATTTATAGCCTTAAACACTTACATCACTAAACAGTAATGTGTTAAGTTAAATAAGCCAGTTCAAGAACTGTATAAATAAGAAAACCCCAAAGGAAGGGAAAATTAAGGAAAGAATAAATATGAAACCAGAAATTAATAAATTATACACTAGAAATTCAACCTGGTAAATACATATGTAAATTTTTTGTTGGTGGGTGAACAACAAACTGCTAGTAGCCACCAAGAGGCAAAGGGGAAAAAAGTACAAATTCACTTAGAGATATAAAAGAAAGTAATTAAACATATGAATAAAAATTTAAATATATAGAATATTTTATACACTGTGAAAAATTTGAAACCATGAATTAATTTTTTTCTTTTAGGAAAATATAAATCATCAACAGAAATTTCAAAAATATAGAAAATTTTAAAAACTGAGCAAAAACAATAATGAAAATGTATGTAAAGGGGTCAATTTTACTAAAAGTCAATTAAAGCAGAAACAAGATAATTTTTAATTGATTGGCAAAATATTTAAAGATTGTCAAAATCCAATTTTGGTTAGTTTGGGAGGAAATAAGCATTCTCATAAACAGTTGATAAGAGAGTAATTTTTACCGATTTTTGGCAGCATTATCTTGCCATATATTTAATTTTTTCTAAGTGTATGTGGTACTGGGGATTGAACACAATGGCATTCTACCTCCAAACTATACCCTCAGTCCTATTTTTTATTCTTTATTTTGAAACAGGGTCTCACTAAGTTGTGGAGGGCCTCGCTAAGTTTCTGGGCCTGGCCACAAACCTGTGATCCTTCTGTCTCAGCTTCCAAAGTACTAAGATTACAAGCATGTGCTACCATGCCTGGCTCTTACCATAAGTTTAAAAATAGAAAATGAATGTTTGACTTTAAAAATTCCCCTTGCGGGATTATATCCTACAGAAAAACTTGGAGAAATGTGCAAAGATATATTTTCGGGAATGATCATTGAAGCACTATTTGTTATGATGAAAATCTGGAAACTGCCTAAATATCTTGAACAGGAAATTGGTGAAATAAGTGTTCATAGAGCCAGATGTTAGAAACCATTTTTAAAATGAGCTAGATTTATAGGTACTGCTATGAAATCCTAATAATATATTATGGACTGAAGACAATATTTGGCAATATTTAATAGAAATCTTCTTTTAGTAGCTGAATAAGGTAACGTTTACTTGTCTCATGCAATAGACGCATCCCACAACCACTCCAAAGGTATCTGGGGTGCAGAATCTTTCTTTCTATTTCTCCATAATTAAGAGAGAGAGAGAGAGAGAGAGAGAGAGAGAGAGAGAGAGAGAGAGAGTCTTTCTTCTTATATTTGTCACCTTAAAGGCACAAGATGGTGGCTACACTACCAGACCTCACATCTATACTTCAGGCACAATAAATACTTTCTCTTCCTATTTAGGAAGGGATTCTCCGATCCATGGACTTTTATTGATATCTATCTGGTAAATCAGTTGCATTCATAGACCAACTTTTCCTGTCTCCTATATTCATGCTTTTGGGTTATGACTGTGAATTTGGCCATGCTCCTTAAATTGACCACCAAGACAATGTTTACCTAGGCACATTGATTCCCTCAAATAGTTTCTTTTTTAACTAGGCACATTTATTCCCTCAAATAGTTAAGGAAAAAATTGGCCTTACGGACAATATTTACCCCAGATAGATAGATTGATGGATAGACTGATCAATATTTTTGATATCAAAGATAAATAGATTGAGATAGAAAGGTCAAAATATTCCTGGCTTTCTCTAATCCAGGTATCAGCAAACTTTTTCTGCAAAAACAAATGTTTTATCTCATACAGGAATTAGCAAACTTTTTCTGCTAGATACTTGGAGCATTGCTGGCCATTTGGTCCCTTGAAATTATTCAACAGTGTCAAAGCCAAAGGCAATGTCTAAAAACATGGCTGTGGCTGTACCAAGTAACTTTATATAGAAGTGTACCGTGATTTAGATTTGGTCTTGTTACGGTTCATATCTGGAATGTCCCCTCTTTTAAAAAAAAAAAAAAAAACTCATGTGTTGAAAGCACAGTCACCAATTCACAAGGTTCAAAAGTGGGGCATGAAGCTGGGCACGGTGACACAGCACACTTGTAATCCCAGTACTTGGGAAGCTGAGACAGGAGGATTGCAGGTATGCAGCCAGCCTCAGCTACTTAGTGATGCCTTTTGCAGCATAGTGACACCTGCTTTCAAAATAAAGAATAAAATAGGGCTGGGGGTGTCCCTCAGAAGTAGAATGCCTCTGGGTTTAATCCCCAGTACCACAAAAAAAAGAAAGTGGGGCTTTTAGCAATGGATGGAGGAAGTAGGTCACTGGGGCCATGCCCCGGAAGGATTTCTCTTCTCCATGACCCCCCGCCTCTACGTCCCAGCTGTGTCAAGGGGAGCACCTTCCCTCCACCATGCCCAGCTGTCATGATGCTTCTCTCCTGGAGCCAACTGATTAGGGACTGAACTTCTGAAACTGTGAGCCAAAATAAACCTTTCCTTCTCTAAGATGCTTCCGTCAAGTATTTTAGCTGCAGAGATAAAAAGCTGACTGACACAGGCCTGGGGGGTGGAGTTTGCAGACCGCTTCCGTCACAACCACCAGGGGCGATTCCTTCTTCCTTGTCATGCCTTTCTATATTGAATGGATTGTGTAATCAAAAGAAAGAGACGTAAAGTTATTTTCATTTTAAAAAGCTGATGAGACTTACCAAATCTATATTTAGATTACTTCAAAATCTTACATGTTCTAAAATATTTTTAAAAGTAAAATAAATTGGGTTATTTGCTTTCTTAGCTGTGATTTTCTTGAGTTCTTTGTATATCCTAGTTATTAGACCTCTATCCGAAGAGTAACTGGCAAAAATCTTCTCCTACTCTGTAGGCTCTCTGTTTAGGTTCTTAATAGTTCCCTTTACTGCACAGAAGCTTTTCAGTTTAATGCAATCCCATGTATTGATCTTCCTGAGGGTTGCTTGTGCTTTTGAGGTCTTGTTGAGAAAGTTTTTACCTGTGTGTTGAAGTGTTGGGCCTATGCCCTCTTCAAGTAGCTGCAAGGTCTCTGGCCTAACTTCCAGGTTTTTAATCCACCTTGAATTGACTCTTGTGCAGGGTGAGAAAGTGGGGTTTATTTCCAGTTTCCTGCATATGGTTAACCAATTTTGCCAACACCATTTGTTAAAGAGGCTATCCTTTTTTGGCCAATAAATGTATGAGGAAATGTTCCACATCATTGGCAATGAGAGAGATGCAAATCAAAACTACCCTGAGATTTCACCTAACTCCAGTCAGAATGGCAATCATAAAAAACACGAACAACAACAACTGCTGGTGAGGATGTGGAGAAGTGGGAACCCTAATACACTGTTGGTGGGATTGCAAACTAGTGCAACCACTTTGGAAAACAGTATGGAGGATCCTCAGACGTATGGGAATGAACCTACCATGTGATCCAGCAATACCACTTCTGGGTATCTACCCAAAAGAATGGAAACAAAACTATCAGACCAATGTTTGTGTATCTATGTTTATAGCTGCACAATTTACAATAGCCAAACTATGGAAGCATCCAAGGTATCCATTGACAGATGAATGGATTACAAAACTATGGGATATGTACACAATGGAATTTTACTCAGCCATAAAGAAGAACAAAATCATGTTATTTGCAGGGAAATGGATGCAACTGGAAAACATTATGTTAAGTGAGATTAGCCAGTCACAAAAGTAAAGAAGCATATGCTCTCCCTAATATGTGGATGCTAGGGAGAAGATGGGGCATAAGAGGGTCTCCAGATGAAAAAGGAGAGACCCTCGAAAGCAAAGAAGTTGATTTAACCAAAGGGGTTGGGGGGGCACACTAATGTATATCAAGGTCACTCACTAAACTGAACCTGAGAGGGAAGGAGGGTGAGGGAGTGGGGTGGGAATTTGGGGAAGGGTCAAATGAGAATTGTGAGCACATATATCATTATCAATTTGTACCTAACAAAGATGTATGCTTACAATGTATGAATAAAAATAAAATTTTAAAAAATAAAATAAAAAAGTAAAATAAATGACCATTTCAATTCAAATGTAAAAAATAATTAACATGCAATTAGCATGATAAATTTCATAAAAATAAAATAGTGATTTAAAAATAGAAAACCATAGACTTTGTAAGTAAACATAAAAACTAGTCATGTGGGAATAATTTTCATAACATGGGATACCATATCATGAGGTTCTTTTGAAAAGATAAATAAGTACTGTTCTTCATCCTCAGATCTTCAAGTTTTTCTCTCTTCCATTTTCACAAAAT
>PVLC010039492.1:0-14215 GCA_004027655.1 Graphiurus murinus
TTTTCTAAATTGTGTACTATAGATTCGTTTTTGGCATAGTCATCTTCTAAGAGTGATATTCTATTTTCCATGTGATCTAATCTGCTGTTTATAGTTTGAATTGATGCCTTCATTTCAGTTATTTCATCTTTCACTTCCTTCAATGCTTCTCTTTGGTTCCTTTTCATGTCATCGAATTCTTTGTTTATTTGTTCTTTTACTTCTTCCTTTATTTCTCTAAAGCTCTGCCTACATTCTTTCTGAAAATCCTGTATTGTTTCTAGTATTAAAGATCTGAATTGTTCTTCTGGTAATCTCTGCCATTCTGGGTTGCTGATATCTGTTATTGAGGGGTTCTGGTAGCTCATTGTTTCTTTGTTATTTTTCCTTCCCATGGTTCGCCTATTTTTAGATTTATATCTTTGCTGCTCTTGTAAGTTTTCACATCCAAACTCTGTAGGGGGGGGGGGTTAGAGGTGTCTGAGGGTGTATACAGGGACAGGTTGTAATCAGTGATAAAGGATGGGTGAGAGGTCACAGTGATGAATGCAGGAATAGGGTAAAGAAGAGGTATGTTCCAGCAGAATAAGAGATTGAGTGTGTTGCGGAGATCTATTGTAAAGATTAGTGTTAGTATATATGACAGGAGATTCTAGTAATCACTATAGAGTTTTGAGTGTGGAAGTATGAGAAAGTCTTGATATGAGACAAGAAATAAGAAAAAGAAAAAGAGAAGGGAGGAGGTAGTGTTGAGGAGAGGAATATAGGGGGGAGAGAGGGAGGGGAAGCTTGTATTAGGGAAAAGGAGGAGATTCAACAAGTTAAGCAAGTAAAAACAAAGCAAGCAATCATCCAAACAAACATAAGTAAACCAAGGCAATACAGATCAGAAACTGAGTAAAAACCAATAAACCTTGACACCATAAACAATACAGAACAAAACAAAACAAAAACAAAAACAAAAAATCCGAAACGTAAAAACAGCAACCAACCACTAGAACAAACACCCTGCTAGTTTGTAAGTATCGAGCTTAAATTTTCGAGTGTGTCTGTATCATTTTTATTTGCTGTCAGTGCAGGCAGGGGGTTTCATTGGTGCCTCTCCCGCTGCTGGCTTCTGTCTCAGGGCTCTCCACGGGGCCTGGCTGTGTCTCTCTCTCTGCCTTTGCTGATGGCAGGAGTGCAGTCTAAAGCCAGGCCTTTTCAGATGCCCTATGTGCATCCGTAGAAGGGCGGTTGCCTGTGTCTATCCTTCTTACAAGGGTCCCACACCTCAGGGGCCCAATACCACTTACAGGTCACTGCTGCTCAGATTTCCGTTGTTGCCTGCTTCACCTCTGCTGGCTGTGGGCACAAGAGGACAGTGGGCGTCTGCATAGCTGGCAGGGCATTGGCTGGAAGTGGCTGGCACGCCAGGTGGCACTGGCCAGTTTGCCGCGTGCTTTTGCGGCGCCCACTCCCTTGTTTTTCCTGGGGTCTATGTCACTCCACGCCAGGCCAGGTCATTGGATCTGCCAAGGTGCCTGTAGTTTTCGGTGTCTGGGTGACTGTCACAGCTTCACGCCTGGGTTCCGTAGAGCCTGAGGCCTGCACCAAGCCTCTGCTTGGCGGTTCCGGATCCCTGCTGCTCAGCCTTCTCCTCTGGTCGCTGGGGGGGCGCAGGTTGGTGATAGTCTGGCTAGATAGCAGGAGGCTGGTTGGGAAGGGCTAGCAGAGAAGATGGCGGCCGCTGTTCCACGGCACGCCGGCTCCCGCCAGCTCCCCCTGTTCCTCCTGGACTCAGATCCTCTGCTCCCGTTTCACGCTCAGGCTTCCGTTAAGAAGCTGTGTCTTATTTCAGGTTCTGGGTGGTCACAGTTCTGCACTGAGGCGATGTACTGGGACAGACCCCAATCCCGCTTATGCTTAACGCCCCATGCGTTCTGGTCTCTGCCTGGGTGTAGCGTGGGGTGCCAGGGGTGCTGTGTCCTGGGGTTTGCTGTTCTCAGCATCTGGGTGGTCCCCATGGCTCCTGGTCCTGTTTTTCCACAGCCTACTTCTTCGCTGCAAAGCCCGGCTGTGATCCGTCCCGGCAGAGCCGGGCCGGAGGGGATCCGCGCGGAGCGCCGATCGCTGCGCGGTGGCGTCCTTTGTTGTCCCCGCTCTGCTTCCTTGATCTTCTTTATTTGTCTGTGGTTCAAATTTCGCTTTTTTTTCTTTTGTTAAAAAGTTCTTTTTATGGTAAATTTAGATCCAAATCACAGTGTTTGGGAAAGGCGTTTCACTCAGTCGCCATCTTGGATCCTCTCTCCCCAGCAGTTCTTTCTAATTTGATTTCTTTCTTTATATCCATCATTTATCCTACTAATAAACATTTAGTTTATGCTTTTTTTTTGGAGTCTCATAATAAAGGTTAATATATTAAAGCTCTCATAATAAAGGTTAATATATTAATATATTTGGTAATCCTACTATTAATAAATGTGTTTAAATTTATTTAATCTAGTCTTGTAAATTTACTTGACCCACAGAAGGTATGCCCCCTCCCCCCACACATAATATCTTAGAGAGCAGAAGTGTCTCAGAATAACTTGAGAAACATTGACTGAAGTCTTAATGTAGTTTCTTTACATGGCACAGACAAAAATATCATCATGACAGAGATTATTTTGAAGGAATAATAATGTTTTTCTAAACTCTTTGAGTAAGAAGTACAATGTAAATATAAATGCCACTTTACTGGGGAAACATTAAGTTTACTTTTAAATTAGTTGATTGATTTTTTTCTGTTCTTCTGAGAAACTACAAAATGGAAATAATTATCCAAAGATTTTATCTCTAGTCCTTTGTATCTTGATTTTTTAGCATAGCAAACCTTTTCTTGCTAAGCTGTGGTAGTTTTTGGCAGAGTAAATCACCATAGCAGGATGTGTTAAAAAAAAAAAAAAAAAGGCTCTGGCATTTGTAAGTATCCTGCTATGTTACATTCTTCTATTCCTCTGTTACTTTCCTTTCCCAAGCTCACATAATGTAGCAATGAGGATCCAGTTAAAAGTTCTAGGTGGATCCTTGTAGAGATTATTACAAAGAAGCTCAGATAATAGCTGCCAAGTAAAATTCGATCAGATCATCCATTTTCTCATTTTAAAAAATATTCCTTGGGTGCCCCCAATGTGCAAAACATTGTTCAGATCATAGTATTAAATATTTGTAAAGTAATCGCAAATAATTATTTATCTAAGCCATTTCTATCTAGGAACAGTTATGTGTGTGTTAGTACATCCACTGTAATGGAGTACTGTAACTTAATATATAGTAGTAAATAAATATCTAATGAGATAATTAAATCTCACCAGGGACATAATTGCTTATTAGCTTTCTATAACTCTGGGGACATCAAAGCTACAGCTCACTTAATCAAAAAAGTCTTATTATATGCAGTTTGTATTTTCCCTCTACAGGAGAGTCTTTACAGCACCTATTTTCTGTTACAGTTACATCAGGATTTATTTGTAGTACAATATGCTTTGTTACAATAGTCTTGAGAGTTATAATCCTTTTAAGCACTCTCTCACTTGAAAGCATTTTCAAGCACTCTGGGCATGCGACTACATAAGTCCCAAGTGTAATTTAATCCTCTGTATTTGGGGTTCTTCTTGAAGCTGATATTCTTCTGAGAAAAGTTGAAGTACATGTTGATTTTGTACACTATGTGTCTGAGATGAAGGGCAATGAGAATGGCTAAGCATTCTATCACCTTCAAAGTTTTAGTGTACCAAAATTACGCAGTTTCTTTAATGTGAATCCTATATGCATAACTATATAGTCCTTTCTTATCAAGTTTCACAGTCCTGAAATTAGACTTTTAATCTAGCAAAACTTCAATAAAGTACCATCATTCAATTGATTTTTTTAACTTGGCAAAATTTAATCTTATCTGTAATTAAATCACAATTAACTTTTAATTATTCCAATTAAAGATTGGTATCATTTTCTTATGATGGTCTCCCCTGTAGCTTGTTTTAAATTAAATCTACTGGGACTAAAGCAATTTCTTCTGATGCATGTCCAAGTCTCTAAGTCTCAGATTTGAACACTTCAAATTTTTTTTTAAAAATGAGACTTCTCAATAAGTTTTTATTTTTGTCTAGCTTTTAGAAATTCTGGAAACGCTTCAAATCAGGATGTAGTATAAATTCTTTGAGTTTGTATACTTATAAAATCTCAGTAACACTTCAACTTAGTAGAAGTCAGAAGACTCTAATAAATAAACACAATTCTAACACAAATAGATCTTTGTGCAGAAGAGGCAGGTCTGCAATTGTTCTTTACTTCTAACATCTTTTTTAAACTTTGTAAGTTCTTTGATAGTATAAAAAGAATTGAATTCTTTCCTTAACTAAATAATGTGGAGGATATTGGTGTATAGTGCATATATACACCCCCGGTTTTCCTTTCATTAGAAAAAATGATAGGGTTCATTTTCATTTGCTAGAGTTTATGCTTTTTTCATTTCTTTTTCCTATTAATTGTTGTTGGTAGTGTTTGGGTGTGATTGTTAAAAGATACGATCATTAATCTGTATTCAAATAAAATAATATAATGCTTGGGTGCACGGTACAGAATACACTAGGGAGTTTTCCCAATTTCATCAGATTGTTTCTAACTAGAAGCCATCAATGTGCTTTTATTTAAATATATATATTGTGGTAGTGTACATCACTTAGCTATAAGCCTTCAGGCTTGGTGAGAATAAGAGCTTTTCTGGATATCTCTTGCTAATCCTGGATTAAACCTAAGAGTATTTTCATTTCTATCCTTTTTTGAGAAAAAGAGTTTTTCATCAAAACCAATTTAATTATCTTTTCAAGGACACATAAGTGTACCCTTTCTGCATTTCAAAGTTACAAAGTGAAATTCAGTACTTTGGAGTGAGTGACTAGAAGAACTAAACATTCAGTTCTGATTTTACAATGTTTACAATTAAATTGCACTAAGAAGAGATTACAAATTAATTATAACCAATGGAATGCATAGCTTTGTAATATTGGTTAAAATATGAGTTTACTTATTATTTTTTATTAACATTACACTGGTGAGACAGAAATGAACTGAGTAAAAATAAACAAAGTGTTCAACTTGGTCAGATGTGAAGCATGGCTTAGATATGAAAGATACATTCACAAGGCTCATGTCTCCGATAGAATAGGCAAGTTGTAGTATTACATGAACTCGTATTAATACAAGTGTGTTCATTCATCTTACCCCTCTCGCTATCTTCTGGTAAGACTTTGCTGATTGAATAGAGATGATCAGTAACCTAGGATGGGTCAAGCATGGTACATAACCCCCTGAGCAAAATTTATTAAGGGAAAGGTAAAAAGAATAAAGCATGTTAAATCTGAATTATTCCTTGAAATTAGTCTGTCCAATGGTTATAGAAAAGAACCCTTTTGTGCTCTTATGAACTTTTCGATTGACAGTCCAAATCTACTTTCAATATGACTCCATCTACAAAAAGAAGATGCCTTGTTACAACAGAGAATAGGCTACAATTTTTCAGTATTTTTGCATTACACCTTTCTGTAAACACTTTTATAACTCATGTTCTTAACTCTATTGCCCCAGTAATCCTATTCAGTAGATTGTATTATCATCTCTACTTTACAGAAGAGGGAACTGAAGTACAGACAGGAACTTGCTCAAAATTATGAAAGAAGAAAATGGGGGAAGCATGTTGTTAAGTGAGACAGTCTAGATTCAAAATCTGGACACACAATCACTATAAAATATTGCATCTCAGTTTGAAAAAAAAGTCATCCTTCAGGGAGAAAGAGAAATGAAACACTGTTATGGTTAGATATACAATATCCCCTGAAAAGCTTGCGTATTAATGTTCAGAATTGATAAAGTTAAATCATGATAATGACAAGCTCATCAGTGTGTAAATCCATTGTGATAGGTCTATTGGGTGGTAACTTAGGCAGGTTGGATATGGCTGGATGGAGAAGGTGGATCCCTGGGGTTATAGCCTAGGGGACTGTGTTTTTGTCTCTGAATTCCTTTGCTGTCTCTTGCTTCCAACCTCTATGATGTGAGAGCAGAGCCCTTGCTCTCCCCTTCTCTCCGTTAGTTAGCTGCTGCTATGCTCTGAGCTCTGCAGGTGTAACCCAGCCTGACATGGACTGAAACTCCAAGGTCTATAAAAAAATGTGAGCAAATAAATCTTCCTTCCTGTAAATTATGTGGTCAGTTGTCTTGGATTACATCAGTGAGAATGCTGACCAAGACAGATGCAGACTTCATCTTTACTGTGTGTATTTTCCCACCTGGCTCCCAATTAATTCTGACTTCACTCTTTTCCTTTAAAAAACAAAAAAACAAACAAAACAACTTGTTTATTGTAAGTTTGAGTTATGGTGCTATTACTTAAACAAAAGTTTAAACCAATACTACAATGAGAGGAGAAACTAGATCAAAGCTGAGGCAGATATATTGCAGTCAGAGAGCTTACTCAGAAAAACAAGCAAAATAGCATAGTGGAAAACTTACTGATCAGGAAACTCTAATAAAAAATTAGCTCCACTATTGCTGGGCATGGTGGTACACAGCTATAATCCCAGTTTTTAGGAGACTGACACAAGAGGATCAAGGTTTAAGGCAAGCCCTAGCAATTTAGTGAGGGTCTCAGTATCTTAGAGAGACCCTGTTTACAAAAATAAAATAAAATACGCCTGGGGCTATAGCTCAGAGGTAGAATTCCCTGGGTTCAATCCCAGCACTACACACACACACACACACACACACACACACACACACAGAATTAGTTCCACTATTGTGGGGACAATCATGTTGTGTTAGGCTTCCTCACCTCCTATATTGTATGAAAAACAGCTAAGCATGTCCTTGAAGATGCCATGTTGTCTTATGTAACTTTGTATTCTGACTAGTGGCTACTTTTTCCTGATTTGCTATATACACTAGAGACAATCAAGTGTGCAGCTCTATAAACAGATAGGCAGACAAGCTGTTATACAGAAGATCCATATGGGAGTCTGCGTGTACAGCTTGCATGCACCCAGTCAGCCACTGGGTATAGAGGTAGAGGCTTCCCTAGTTCAGCCTGTCACCGCTGGAATAAAGCCATGTCTCCCCCTACCGGCCTCCTACCTTCTCCTCCCCCCTCAAAATCCTTGTTTCTTCTTGGACCAACTAGATTGAATCCATAACTTCCCAGTTTTGGTCAGTTGCACAACACTTGGTTTACTAAAGTGCAGGATTCAGAACTGCCCAGTATAGAGCTCTGTACCCTAGAGGGTGGGGTAAAGGGCTGGCCAGCATGGCATGAGTGGCACTTGGTAGCCAGCCTCTAGGGGTCATTGGAACCCACACAGGCATGGTCTGAAGTGGATGGGAGTCTTATTCAGCTTGAAAAGGCGCTTGGGCAGCTGGGAGAGACCTTTCATAAGAGCAGTCTCCATGCAGTGGCTGGGGCAGTGTGATGAGTCTCTCATAATCATCTCTGTAGAGATGGATCATGCCCTGTGAAAAGCAGCCAGTTCAACAAAACTCCAAGAGGAGTTGAAAACAGAGGCAACATCAGCAATAGGAGTTAAAAGAGATAAGAGGTTTGATGGGGGAGGAGATGCACAAAGAGCCCCGGGAGGAGCTGAAAACAGAGAAGAAGCTATGACGGCATTGGAGGAGACCAAAAGATTGCTGAAGGAAGCGGGGGATGCTAGCCCCACCATGCATGCCAGAGCAGTGGTTACGCAAAAGGTGCATCCCAATAGCCCAGACTCTAAGAGGACCCCTACAAGGCTCCCCTCAAGTGGTGAAACATCTGACATATTGCCCCTACATCCAGATAGAGCTAGTGGAATTGGGTAGGTGGTTCTGTCACAAGCTCACTGAATCATTAGCTGCTTGGCTGCAAATGTTTTGGGACCTGGGGGTGAATAGCATAGTTTTCAGTGGCTGGGAGATGGAGAAGAGAAGCCTCTGTGGCAATGCACCCCTCAGTGTGACAGAAGCTGCAGAACAACCTTCGGTATGGACAAGGAGATTATTCCACACTGACTAGCTGATGGCAGCTGTTTGCACTGTGTGGATGAACACACAGGGAACCTGCCTAGATCCAAAAGATTTGGCAGAGTTAGACTGAGCTCTCCCAAGTGCTGAGAGAATTGGGTATGAAAATACCATTTACAATTTAGATACTAGAGGGCCAGAAGAGGAACAGTTCAGGGCAAGGTGTTACAGAGCACTCCCCTTACCCTGTTTGGGTCCCTGATTTTTCTCCTGGTCCCCCGTGAGGGCCACACCCTGAATGAGGTGACCACTATGCCGGCGCTGCTGGGCTGGGAGAACTGAGGTTTGCCACCAGCAAAGGGAATTCAGGAAAAGGAAATATTCCCTTGTCTATGCCCTTAGAAAGTGTGTTCCCTAGGCTAGTATATTCCCAGAAAAACATGGTTACCACATGTGAGCAAGGTACTGTGTGTTCCAGACTGTATCCCCCCATTGGCAGTCACCAATGGAAAAGTAATGTGGGGCAGGGTACCCCTCACCCATTGGCAAGTGGACATTATGGGCCCCCTGCCTGCTTCTGAGGAATACAGGTATGCTATCATCTGTGTGGACACCAGGCTTGTTGGCTTCCTTCACAGCACAGCATCCTAACTGGATGGCTGTGCTGACAGCCTTGAAAGGTTGTGCGTGGCCTGTGGGTGCCCTAGTGAGTTGGAAAGCCATATGACACACATTTCACTGGTATCCTAGTGCAATGGTAGGCCCAGTACGTGGACTTTGAATGGCACTTCCATGCCTCACCAACAGGCTCTACAAGTTCTACGACAGCCTTTTAAAGCAAGGCCTGTGGGCCGTTAACCCATGATCACTTTTGCAGGATGGATGAAATGACTGCAGTTCATTTTGCGGATTTTGAATGAGCAAAACAAGAGAGACTTTGAGCAGTCAAGCAACATTTTGCTACCTGCTCCCACTGTCCTTCACAAAGGGCAGACAGCTATGTGGACTTAGCCCTGGAAGGTCAAAGCCCTACGCCTATGTCAGGTGGCCTTACAGCTCCATGGAGACAGGGACTAGAAATGGGCCTCCAGGTAGTACCCTTGGTGATGGGCAAATGGCCCTCAGTGGTCCATGTTCATTTCTTAAGAGGCAGAAAATGTTACCACTATATTGCAGGAAATTTGTCCTCTAACTGTGGCCTTTATGAGTTATCCTTTGCTTTAGGACATAAAGCCTGCAGAGTTGCAGGCACAGATAAAGTGAGTTTAGTATGCTCGGCCAAGTCTCCTGCTCCTACCTACCACACATAGTCTTATCTGTGGGTAAGTCTCTTGCTCCTATTCTGCCTGATGGCCAAGATTGGGGATGGTGATTCCCAATGACCTCACCCTATTGTTGGTGTGTACTGACAGTTGGGCTGTTTATTGGGGCCTGATAGTGTGGAGAGCTACTTGGAAGAGAATTATTGGCTGGTGATGCATCAACCCCTGTGGGGCAAAACCCCTTGGCAGGAATTATGGGAACTAGGCCAACAAAAGACAGTGACCATATGTCATATGACTGGCCATGCACCTCTGGCCTCCCCAGGAATGATGAGGCTGACACCTTGGCTCAGGTGTGGTGGCTGGAGACAACACCTGTGTGCAATGCGGCTCAGTGGTTGCATTGCCACCTTTTGCTTGTAGAGTAGTGGACAGTGTGGCTGGTGGTGAAAGCCTGGAACTTGCTAGTACAGTAGACACATGTGGTTACTGCCTGTCAGCAGTCCGCTGCTGTTGTAGTTTGTATTGCCATTGTTTTATTTGGTTGCAATGTTCCTCACACCTGATACAAGGGCACTTGTGGAAGATGGGAATCGCATAGATTGTAAGGTGAGATATCCCAATGGAGTGAAATGTGGGGACAATCAAAACACAGTGTCAGGCTTCCTCACCTCCTTCTGGTGAAGCTCCCTGTTGTATGAAAAACAGCTAAGCATATCCTTGAGGTCACCATTTTGTTTTATGTGACTCTGAGCCCTGGATAGTGGCCACTTTCTTTCCAATTTAGTATATAAACTGGACTGAGATATTCCAGTGTGCAGATGTATACATGGAAAGGCAGATGTGAAGAAGCCTCACACAGGAGTCTCCGTGCACAGCTGGCATGTACTCAGGCAGCCATCACTGGGTATGGAGGCAGAGGCCTTCTACTTCAGCCTGTCACAGCTGGAATAAAACCATGTCTTTCCAACTGCCCCTCAACACCCCAACTCCTTGCTGCTCTTTTGGACAGACCAGATGGAACTCTCTTTAGTCGGTTGCACAACTATAAATGAGGTAAAACCTTAAATAATCATGCCCTATGTAGTCCTCAGTTTACGATCTGTAGAGGGATTGGACTAAAAGACTTTAGGGGCTGCTTCAGGTCTGCAATTCTGCAAATTCACACGGTACACAGAAAAGACAAATGGCCTAAGATAATGGGTCAAAAGAGAGGGATGAAAATGACCTAGAAAAAAATTGTTGTTGAGGGCTGAGGTACAGATGGATTCAGGACTACTACTGAGAGGAAAGACAGGAGACAGAGGGGAGCACAGATTATAGCAGAGACCACAGGTAAATTGCAAATGACTTTTGTGGAACACAGGAACAAAATGAGAAATGGAGTAGTAGAAAGATTAAACACAAAATGAACACTTAGAATGAGATGATTGATAGGTAGAAAAAGATTAAAGAGGAGAAAGGCGATCTGATGTTGTGATGAGACTGAATGGAGGTTACACTGCATCTGAGAGAGTTGGTCAGAAATGTGGTCAGATACAGGTGACAACTGGGTAGAAGAGAGGAGAGTTTAGGTATATAAAAATAGTTCTTAATTTAACTCAGAAAGCACTATAAAACAACCAGGAGGAAGAAGTGGAATAAATTATGCAAATTATTTTTTCTCTTATTTAAAAATTGTGTGTGAAGCTAGTGTGGTTGTGCACACTTGTAATACCAGTACTAGGGAGGCTGAGATAGGAGAATTGCAGGTTTGCGGCCAGTCTCAACTACTTAGTGAGACCTTCCGCAACTTAATGAGACCCTGTTTCAAAAATAAAGAATAGAGCCGGGCGTGGTGGCGCACGCTTGTAATCCCAGCATTCAGGAGGCTGAGACCGGAGGATCCGGGTTTGCGGCCAGCCTCAGCTACCTAGTGAGGCACTCCGCAACTTAGTGAGACTCGGTTTCAAAATAAAAGAATAAAAAAAATAGGGCTGGGGGTATAGCTCGGAGGTAGAATGCCCCTGAGTTCAATCCCCAGTACCGCAAAAAAAAAAAAAAAAAAAAAAAAGAATAAAAAATAGAGCTAGGGGTGTAGCCCGGTGGTAGAACACAACACCTCTGTGTTCAATCCCCAGTACTGCATAAATAAATAAATAAATAAATAAATAAATAAATAAATAAATAAATAAATAAATAAATAAATAGATAAATAAATAGATAAATAAATAAATAAAGTGTGTGTGGGGGTTGGGGGGTTACTGGTATTGAACCCAAGGGCATTCTACACCCAATCCTTTTTTCTTTTTCTTTTTCTTTTTCTTTTTCTTTTTTTCGGTACTGAGGATTGAACTCAGGGGCATTCTACCTCCGAGCTACACCCCCAGCCCTATTTTTTATTCTTTATTTTGAAACCGGGTCTCACTAAGTTGCGGAGTGCCTCACTAGGTAGCTGAGGTTGGCCACTAACCCCGATCCTCTGGTCTCAGCCTCCCAGGTCTCAGCCTCCCGCGTGCTGGGATTACAAGCGTGCGCCACCACGCCTGGCTCTTTTTTTTTTCTTTCTTGAAACAGAGTTTTGCTAAGTTACCACATGTTGGCCTTTAACCTGTGATCCTCTTGTCTTGGCCTCTCAAGTACTGGGATTACAGGTGTGCATCACCATGCCCAGATAAAAATATTTTCTATCATTGTACTACTGAGATAAATTTTTTATGATGATCTAAAACAGGGATTAGGACTCTGTGCTCTTATAAACTATGGGGTCCGATTTTTTGTATTAATGACTTGTATATCTAGGATGGGATATAAATTGCATGTGAGTTGATTTATCCCTATGTGGTTCTTTTCCCCTACCATAGCATACAGAAATAATCCATCCAGACATTTATTTTTACTAATCCTGGGTGAAACTTTCTGAAGACAATGAACCACTAGTTCGTCAGGAATTAAAAATCTACTTTTCACTCAAGCACACTATCCATGAAAGTTATGGGTTAAGCAGCTTAGGAAATTTAGATCTTTTAATTCTATGTGTTATTGCTAAAAATTGAAGAAGACTAGTATGTGTGAGAACTCAACAGAAGTGGCTCTTCTGCCTAATGATTACTGCTAGTTTCTCTGTTAATTTCTGTGGGTCTCCCAAAGCTATTGTTGTCTAAAGCAACATTTAGAAATCCATTTTTAAAGATTTTTAAGTTTATGAAAACTTAAAAAGAAGATTGTGAAGCTAAATACAAAACCGAAGAGTCATATTAAAGAAATTAGAGGCAAGGCATGATTGCTCACACCTGTAATCTCAGCTACTCAAATACTTGAGGCAGGAAGATTGCAAGCTTCCAGAACAACCTGGGTAAGACCACCACCACCACCAACAACAAAGGACTGGGGATATAGGTCAGAAGTACTGGATTCAATCCCCAGTACCACAGACAAACAAGCAAGCAAGCAAATAAACAAACAAACAACAAAACCCCTAGAATTGTTCTTATTTACTATGCATTTTGAATATTACGATGTGCTAAATATCGGGAAGATATATGGTCTGATAAGTCAAATTTCCAGGGAAAGCTTGAATGTGCTATTATTCCCATGTAAATAATTCCTGATATGTGTCTGTGTATTCTTTTTTTTTTTTTTTTTTTTTTTTTTTTTTTTTTTTTTTTTTTTTTTTTTTTTTTTTTTTTTTTTTTTTTTTGCGGTACTGGGGATTGAACTAAGGGGCATCATTCTACCTCTGAGCTATACCCCCAGCCCTATTTTTTATTCTTTATTTTGAAACCGAGTCTCACTAAGTTGCGGAGTGCCTCACTAGGTTGCTGAGGCTGGCCGCGAACCCGGATCCTCCGGACTCAGCCTCCCAAATGCTGGGATTACAAGCGTGCGCCACCACGCCCGCGCCACCACGCCCGGCTTGTGTCTGTGAATTCTGCCTGATTTAAAATTAATAACTGAACTATTTGTACTGTGACAATATTCATGACCCCCCCCCAAATGCCTATAGAACACATTTAGAACATTTAGAATTTAACTCTATTATTAAAAATGAAGCTGGGTGTGATGGCGCACGCTTGTAATCCCAGTACTTGGGAGGCTGAGACAGGAGGATCCGGGTTCACAGCCATCCTCAGCTACCTAATGAGGCCCTCCGCAACTTAGTAAGACCCTGTTTCAAAATAAAGAATAAAAAAATAGAACTAGGGGTGAAGCTTGGAGGTAGAATGCCCCTGGGTTCAATCCCCAGTAACGCAAAAAGGAAAAAAAAAGTCATTAAAAATAATTAATAAGTTGTTTTGTTTTAACAATATGCTATTCATTTCTTATAAAAATCATCAATGGTGTTTAAGCTATTCAGTATTTCTTTTTAATTTCTTATACTTTAATATACTTTCATTAGTACATTGTAACTATACAATCATAATGAGGTTCAGATGATAAGAACATATATGCACTATCCTTTTTATTTTTTTTTGGTGGTACTGGTGATGGAACCCAGAGGCATTCTACCTTCGATCTTCACTCCCAGCTCAATTTTATTTTGTATTTGGAAACAGGGTCTCACTAGTTTGATGAGATTCTTACTACGTGCTGAGGCTGTTCTAGAACCTATGATCCTCCTATCTCAGTCTCCCAAGTACTAGGATTACAAGCATACGCCACCACGCCCGGCTTGCACTATCCATTTTTATAAATTCGAAAGAAAATCAAATTTAAGCAATTAACTACCCTCTTCTGGGGGTAAGAAATTTTCTATTTTTATTCTTTTTTATATATCTTCCCTTCTTTAAAAAAAGCCAAAATATTTGTAGACTATTTAAATATAACTGATGAAAATAATTATATATATATATGTATTTTATATATATATATGTGTGTGTGTGTATGTGTGTTGTAGTAGGAATTGAAAGCAGGGGAATTCTACCTCCAAGCTACACCCCCAGCCCTCTTTATTTTTTATTTTTATTTTTATTTTTTTTTTTTTT